>JAMKCH010006135.1:0-64877 GCA_023653785.1 Ophioderma brevispina
AGTAAAGGTGCTGCGGCGGGTACGAAGCCCCCGCTGAAGCAAGCCACGGTGGCTGCTCCACAGGAGCCGCGGCGGCTGGGGCAACCACGGGGTGCTGCGCCACCGGCGGACCTACACTGGTACAGGGTACCCCGTACCTGTCACCACGGAAGGTGTTAAACCCGCCATGAGAGGCCAAAGCTGAGGGGTACAGTGGGGCATCAACGGGGGGGCCACCCTGCGAGCACCGCACACCACACCAAGCCCGGGGGGGCCCGGCACGGTATGCGGAACCAGCTGGGGTGTAAATCGCAGGACGAGCAAGGCTTGTCATGCGAGGCGTGGTGAGCGGGGATGGAACCACCTGCCGGGCAGCCCGTGATGGGACACCGTAGCCAGCAAAAATAGGCGTCTCCCGAAGCAGTACCCGTGGTGTTAGCACTGTAGTCGCTATCGGGGCGCCCGAAGACACCGGGACCACAAACTCCGTTAGGTATCGGCACTAGCGGCGATGGGATCGACCCCGGTCACCGGGGCGTCACCATCACCACTCACCACTACTGGAGTGTTCACAGCCGCCGCAACCCCTGGGGTATTGGCAGGGGGAAACCGCGCCAGTCTGCCCCAGGTAACGGCACCAAGAGCTAAACCAGGCGGAGCCAGCGCAGGATCTGCGTGCTAGACGGGTGAAAACTCCGTGGGAGACGCCCGAGTAAAACGCTGCAAAGCAACCGAAGCTGCTCCACCTTCGGGAGAACCCAGAGCAGCCGGAGCTGCCCGGGAAGATCCCCGGACCGGAGCCGGAGTACCACCCCCCTTTCCATAGTGAAACGGAAGGAATTACCCAGGATCTATGCTGCCCAAGGGGGTCGGATAATCCAATGCAGAATGACAGGCACCGGTCGGTGTGGGAGCATTGCCGGTGGTTAACGCAAAGAGGATGGGGATCAAAAGATTGGATGGAGGCGGGACAACGAGCGCACTTACACGACGTGGGGTGACGCGAAGGCCAGATGGATATCGGCGTGCAAGAAAACAGATAAAGAAAAAATTTATATGCGTGCCGTGGAGAAACTCCCGACACGTAAACGTAGGGACTAAAGAAAAAACCGTCTCGGTAACTGAGGCACAATACGGTTAAAGAAATTTTTCTAAGTCAGTTTCAAAACATATGTTATAAATACACAACAAGCAACATATAAAAATAAATGACACACTCCCCCATATAAGAACTGTTTTTTGATAGTAGAGAAAGCACAAAGAAACAGAACAGGCTCACAACAAAGCAAGGCATCCAAAGCTCGCAAACCGTCGGCAATGGAACGGCCTTTGTTACCTTTTCCCGCTACAAATTATCACAGGAACCATGGCGGTAAAAAAGGATAAACACGAAGCTCTCCGTCGGAGGTATAAAACCACGTGATTTTGCCGTCCAAAGAGTGCTTATTCCTTAGTATAATCATCCTTATATATCCAAGGTAGTGTGGTAGTAATATTAGGAGTATTCCGCAAGAGAAGACAACAGTATGTATCCAATATAATCTCAAGTTTGGCTAGTAGTAAATGGAGCCGCAATCGGAAATGTCCGTTCAGATAGTGGCCAAAACGGAATGGAGGAAGAGTAATGGCTGACAGGGGGTGGACCTGGGGTCACTGGAGGGACGTTCCATTTCTCTTAGGGGGTGTTAGATTTGTATTTTGGGGCAGTTCACCTTCTTCAAGAAGGAAAAAAAATGCAGATGTTCAGTCAAACTTGGTTTAAAGGAAATCAGTTCAGTGTAATGTTTTTTTTTTTAATGAATATTAATAAAAGCTAAGAAAGTGATGGACACTTTTTGGATAGTGATATCTAATTGCTTCTATCACCCTGGCTTGTTGCTTAATTAGTAGAAGCACCGTGTTAGTACTACGAAGGTTGCCGGTTCTTTTTTCCCAACACATTGTGTGATGGCATTCCAGGGAACGATGTTTCTTTCTTAATGCTATTTATTGTATAAAATTTTTTTTATTATTCATCCAAAAAGTGAAGTGTCAGTTGTGCAAGGATGTTTGAACAGAGGATGCTTAACAACACTGTGTTCTAACTATGTGGGTGAATATCCACTAGTGTGTGTGTTGGTTGTGTTTCAGAGTCCTCATGACTGTAAACCCTCGTGTGTGTAGGTGTTGCTCCTCTGCTGTCGGGGGTGCGCGTCTGCAAGTTGGGTCTGGATGCTCAGACATATCGGTCGATGGGGTTGATTGCTTGGAGCAGTACGGGCCAAGACCTTGTAGTGAGTGATAGTAGTCTGCGACACAGGACCAAGGGACGAGGGAGACTGCTCAAGTCGTGATTCCTTAAAGGGCCACCAAGAATCAAGAGAAAAAAACATTTTTAAAATATTGCCCACACACGACGAATAAAATTACAAACAAAATCACTGATTTGCAACATATTAGCCATAAAAACTTAATGATGAGAAGCCCTTATGGCCATCTTTCCTGTCCTGCTTGACAACAGCAGTGGTGTGCATACATACACGAATAAACAAATTAAAGTTACAATGTAGAGGAAGTCGTTTCACACCAATTCTTTAAAAAAGCTGTGAAAATGTAAGCAAACTTTATGGCTGATGCCCAGGTTCAATCGATAATTGAACCCAGGTTAGTTCGCGCTGGTTAGTGGCAGTCCTTTCTTATACTTTAAGTATTAAGACGCGAAATTAGGTAAAGAAATAGCTAAATTATAAATCTGTTTAAGATATGAGAATAAAGGTATGATTTGGGAACGGGTACTCTCTTTACGAAGAATTGAAACCAGTGCGATGCCATTATTTTAGCTGAAGAACTGGGTTTGGGCTCGTTCTTCCACTTAAAATCAGGCATTGTCTTGGTTCAAATTCATTGTAAGAAAGTTACCGGTGCACCAAAAATCATAACCTCTATTCTCTAAATATTACTGAAAGAAACCGAGATATGGTGTAAGAATAATTCAAAGCAGTGTCCTATTGATCCATTAAACAGCTACATTCGCTCACTTATTTCACATTTTTGTGACATACGAGTGACAAACAACAAGACCATAATTATGTTAAGCTGAGGAAGAAAACTCAGTCACAAAAGTTCAATCAAGCAATTAATGCAATTAAGAGATGACATACAGTTCATCTAAATACCTTTAACAAGAAGATCTGTCAGATGAGTAAAAATGTCATGACTGGCCGGGGGGGAGGAAACGGAAAGGCTCTGCTCCACCAAGAATCTTAGGCTGAAATATGAAGGAAAAAAAACTTGCAAGTCAGCTTTCTTAGTCTATACTCTGTAAACCTAGATGTACAAAGTAAATTAATATTGTGCTGCGCAGCATTATCGCGCCTTGCTACCAAACGCGCTTATACACTCTTATGCACAGTCTAAGTCCATGAAATCACGTGCGATTTAAGACACAGCGCATGATGTAGAACAAAACAATCTCTTACACTGATACACAAAATACTGGTCGTATAAGACGACATACCAGGCATTCCTTGTGAGACTTGTGTGGGAGTTTATTGATTACTTTGTACATCTAAGTTTACAGAGTATAGATTTTATTTATTTAATATACACACAATGCAGTAAATGCCATTTCCATGTGCATAATACAATGCAGTTAAAACAAACCTAATAATTAGTGAATGAAATAATTTTACTTTTTTTACACACATTATACAGACCTTTCCCTCGCCAGCTAGCCTAAGCAATGCTACACATGTGTCCTGAGCAGCAAGAAGTCTTTTTGCGCACGCTCTCCTAGACCAATGGATTACCAGCACATCTATGTTGCTCTTCACTATGTTAACATCAGGACCCGGTTAGGAAAGACACACAACAAAACAAAAAGAAAACGTTTGAAACAAGTTATTAAAAAAAAAAAACAAAACTCCTTTTTAGTTTTTATAGAAAATGTTATGCGAAATGCTTAATTTTGTTTTAATTTTGTTATTGCATTTTGACCCACTTTTTTCATTTTTTAGACTGTTTTGTGGCCATTAGTTTCATTTTTTTCCCCTGAAAATTAAAAAAATATTCAAGTGAGCAAAAACCTAAAAAAAAATAATGAACAAAAGATCCATGTTAAACAAAATGCACTACGGTCCTTTATGAGAAAAAACTTGTTTTGTGCTTGGCCTAATCCTGATTTGTAAATGAAGTCACTAACTTGCAGCCATGCCAAGTATAATAAGTGCTGCCCTGCTTTCATCCTCTGTTGTATTGGCATGTTCCATTGTATTTGTAAAAGACTCCAGAGAATGATGGCTGGCGCTGTGACAGATCTTGTACTATTAATGAATCACTCATCTAGCTCCCTCAAGAGAGGGGTGTTCTCCTCGAGGGCACCAATGGTAAAAAAGACTTCATCCGGTTCGTAACCATCACTGATGCTGGGCTCTGGAATGAACATGAGAACATCAGTCTCTGTCAAGCATAGTTTATTGTCAGGGAGAGCTGCAAACTCTACAGCAGGACAAAAAGTATCTGTCGGGACCCCCCCCCCCCCCCACCCCCCCCCCTGCAAGGTAGTGAGTGTACATTACATTTTTCAAACATTTATGCCAAAATTGGTATGTAACATAGTAAGTAATAGATGTAGGCATATTTCCTGGTAGGAAAGACAAAAATCCTAAATAGGCCATCAAACCATGATTGAAAAATTATTAAAGGGGATGACCCAATGTAAAGGTACATGACCGATCGTAATAGCATCGGTCCCGAAGACCCAGTTTTACCGGGAAGGGTCAAAACATTTGGTATCAGAAGAAAGCTATTATTTTTCTCATTTACCCTGTGAAATCTCTAGGCCAACGGATGTTTGGTTTGGAGTTATGAGCGGAAAATGTGCCCCATGTGGTCGACCATTTAATTTTACACAGACTCTATGGGGCTTACAAAATACGTTTTTAGCTCTCGCAGCAAAAAGGGGGTTATATAAAATTATCGGCGTGAACACTTTATACAGATGGGGTTTTGGAGTGAAGGCCCAATTTATCAAGAGAAAACTTCATATCCTTATGTAAAATCGGGGCCATCCCCCTTAAGTATATAACATATTCATCTTGATAGATGGCCTTCATCCCAAAATCTCCATCTGAAAGTGTTTTTTGATATTTCAATAAATTTTGATGTGGAGAGGCGTCACATGTGATTTTGTAAGTCCCATAGAGTACTGTGTAAAAAATTAATACCGGTTGACCAAAATGGACAGTACATTTTTGCTCATATCTTCCAAATCAAATGGCATCTTTTAGCCCATAAGATTTCACATGGTAAAAGAGAAAAAAAGTAGCTTCTTCAGATACCAAAATTTTGACCACTTTCATGTAAAATCAGGGGTTCTGGGGACGAGGGGCTGAGCGAACGGGCCAGGCCCTTTAAACAGATGATTTTGAGGAAATAGGAAGTATTGCTTCATTTTTTTCATAATGATATACATAATCGTAGAAATACTGTGTTAATCGTTTTTATAATCGACATCAATGCATGGAAGTAAGACCATAAAGTGTGGATAAATTTTGCATTCCACACTACTTACCTGGGAGCCAAACCAGGTGCATTACAAGTTACAACGTCTGTACGCTGCTACCACTGCCTCCTTCACACCAGGTTCCTTGGCAAATACCAGTACCATCATGCGACGTACACCTTCCATGGAATTGCTCACACCAAACTCATATGCCCGGTCAACAAAGGAAATCAATGGCTTCACCATCACATCAGTTGCGTCTTGATCAAGGAGCTGACCATGAATGGAACTGCTGTTGTACTTGACTGCAAAGTTTGTACAAATGCCTACAACAAACAATCACATCAGAAATGCTAGTTATCATGTATGGGAAAAAGTTATTATAATGGTGCACGTGATTACTCCAGTTGCATTATTGCATGGGCCATGTACTCATTACAACTTCAACAATTCTACACAAATTAGGTCTAAGTGGACTTATGGCCTGCCTCATAGAAAGTTTTAATTTCCCAGGTAAGTGAAGTCTCGGACTAGTGATCGTAAGGTCCCAAGTTAGAATTTTAATATGCAGGATTTTGTTATTGTTTGATCTACTGGTCCTTTGTGGTCATTTGATTGTGACTACATTTACATCCTTAAATAGAGAATATTTATTTTTCCTTGCTGTATTATGCATTATCAATCTACATAAAATGCATTATATTTTAATGCTAAAAATTCAAGAGATTCTGTGGAAAACATTGTGGCTGTATTACCCAGGATGCGGCATGCAAGGGTGCAAGTAACATTTCTCTCGGTGCAAGTAAATTTTGTCCTGATGCAACATGTGCCATGTTCATATTAAATATTCATCAACGTTGTGATTCCCATAAAATTACAATCTTGCTAGAATGTAATTCGATGTTGAATTAAAATTTGAGCTGATTGTCAGTAGGCTATTCAAATTACCGAGTCTGATCTGAATGTTAGTAGTATCGTATTAACATGTTACATTAGCCTGTTGCCATATAACTCTAGTACAGGGTTTCGCCAGTTTCTCCCACAGGCGGGAAAAAACCGCGTTTTTTTTTTCCGCGGTTTTTTCCACTTGGAAGAAAAGGGGTTTCTTCCTGTTGCTTCCCAATAGAAAGCGGAAGAAAACTAAAAAAAGTCTTTAAAAATTTTTCCTATTTTAAAAGCAAATGACTTACAGTTTTGGTTTGATATTATACAGTGAATGAATAATATAGTGAAAAATAATTCATAAATAACCATTCGGATACCCCCCGGACCTACCCCATGCAATGCATATTAATATTCAAAAACATTATGTTTTATAAATCATCTAATTGAAGCCTTATGTCCTTTCCAATGTTGACTGAAAACATATGCATTTTCCTTCTGAGAAGGCTGAAATGCCCCCAATAAACCATTTTAGCACCCTAAAAGGAAAATGGACGCGACCAGTGATACCCCAGGGCCACACCCTGTGACCTATGACTCTTCCCCCAAATTCCGTTTTGGCCCAAGCCACACCGGACGCAAACAGAACATACTCAGGTACGGGTGGGGCGGGACTTGGAAGAGGAAGTATCAGTTGGAAGGAAAGGGAAACAGGCTGCAGTTATATGACTTTATAAAACATTAATTTGTGTTTTTGAATAATCATTACAATGAAACTGATTTCCTGTACACCAATGTTGATCCGGAAACATATGCAGTTACCAAGTTGAATTTGAATTAATTTCAGTCAACACAAGACTAGCACACTTGTGCGGAGGTCTGTGGAGCATGATTTCTCAGAGCAGAAGAGAGGCGATTAGGAGCAGTCAAAGGTTGGGGAATCAATCAAACAAGGCCCAGAGCACAGAAAAACATGGAATCATAGATCCAAAAAAGTCAAGAAGCCAATAACCCACCTAGCCAGAGGAGTAGTACACCAAGGTGGTAGCAGGACCTAGACCTTTATATGTGTTATTTATATGACCTAGCCAAAGTTTTTTGGAGAAGAGAGAAGAGCCAGAGCAGAGAATGCCCGCCAGAGAAAAACCAGCATAAGGAATAGGCGAAAGGAAGAACTCTATGAAGGAGACTGGAATGCGACGTAGGCCCATAGAAAAAGGGCAAGAGCACGGCGCGGCACAGGCGGAACCACAAAAAAAGAGCGGGCCCCTAGAGAGGGGGGGAACCGATCAGAACACCACCAGATAACCCAACCGGGGAGAGACCCGAGGAGAGAATAAAGGTTTGAGAGAATGAATGAAGGCCAAAAAAGGCCCGGGCCTACGTGGAGGCTGGTGAGAGAAATGTCCAACCTGACACGGAAAGAAGAAAGAAGAAGCTACAAGGAGAAGGAATCTCCGAGCAGATAATTCAGCCGGAAAGGGGACCCGAAAGGAGTAATAAAGGCGAGGACTAGAGCGACGCCACACCCAAAGGATAATTGGGGGCTTCGCCAAAAGACAGCCGACAAAACTAGGTCCCAAGAGGGAGCTAGCTTTAGGGTCAGGAACAGACGCCTACAGGAGTCAATGGAACGAGCCAACGTAACCGAAAAGGCCCTTACTAACCAAAAACCTTAAATTGTGGAGGAGAGCTAGGCGATCTCCCGCACGATCCAAACAACGGTCGCTCGGAGACAGATAAACAAAAAGCTCTCAAAATAAGCGAACAGTCCCACCTCAGGCTGTCACAGCCAGGAGAGGGAGGAGGGACGATTCTGCCTCGACTCGGGAGGTAGACAGAATGCCACCGAGGAGGAACAAGAATCAAGGCAGACCTCCGTCAATACGGAGACGCGGCCACCAGCATCCGGGCAACCGTAAAAGAGCAGTTCAAAAGCTAGGATTATAAGAAACTAGCACTCCACAGATCGGCCAGCGTCAAACCTGGACCAAAAAGTAGACAAATGGGGTTACGTAAACCACGAGAGTTACCAGAGGGGAGAACCCAGAGGCTAGCTCAGCAGAAACACGAGTCGAGCTCCGAGAGGCGAACCTAGTCGAGGAGAGCACAAACTGAGGGGGAAGCAAATGACAAGAAAGATCAGAAGAGAAAAATTATCAGGGAAGGGGAGAATGGAAGCAGAGAGAAAGCGGTGGAGGTGGGCTGAAAAAGTTCGTAGATGGCAGAATGAAAGAGACCCCCCACCCCCCCACACCGAGGAACGTCTTGGATTCTTCCCCGCCGCGACGAATCGTATGAGGAGGAAAACAAGAGCCACCGTAGCCGACAACACCGGCTACTGGGCATAGGATGCACCAAGAGAGGTCCGCCGGACAGCTAAAGAGCTTCTTTGACACAATGTCTCACGAGAGGAGAGGAAAAGTGGAAGAGATAACAGGAGGAGGTGCTAACCAAGAACGGGGGAGACTGATACCGAAAACAGGATCACCAGAAACGCTAGAGAAAAGGGAGTTAGTAGGACCAACTCGTCAACCAAGCTCGAGATGTCAGACATGGAGGAATGACTCACAGCGGGGGATTACGCCCCAGAGACACTTCCACCAGGGAGCGCGAGAAGCTCCCAAAGCCGACAGACGTCGGACACGGGCAGCCACCATGTCAAGAGCGCCCAGGTCGGAAAGACAGGGCCAGAGGAACCGAACGTGCCCCCAGGAACCCGAGGGTACTAAGTGGGAAAACGCACAAGATCCAGTCGCAAGCCACGGCGGGAAGACAAGACCAAGCCGATTGCCAGGAACAACTGTGAAAACCGCCAGTGAAGGCAAGTTAGGAGAACCCACCAAACAGGGGAGTACCCGACGCGGGGATTCCAACTTAGGCAGCCACAGTCAGTTGAGACAGACAGAAGGCGTGGCAAAGGAAAACCCGCAGTGAAGAGATCGAAAAACGGAAAAGCCTGGGAAAACCGCTGGAGGAGGAGGGGGGGAACCCACTAATCGACAGACCCCGACGGATCGGGAGAGAACACACACGGGACTGAAGCAGGGAACCGAGAGAGGATCCGGACGAGCACACCAAGCTAGGGCCACACGGACGAGCCCCAACCGCTAGGCCGGAACAGGGCCCGACGCTAAGCCCGGACAACAAGCCCCAAAGAGGGGGGCACCGTCGAGACGACCCAAAACCCGCGTCCAAGGTCCCCCCGAGGGAGACAGCGGGGACCGGCTAGTCCGCGGGAAGCCAAAGGGATGTGCAGAACCTGTCAAAGCCAGCCCCGACCTCCCGAACCAAACGGGAAGAAGGGATTCACGGTCAAGATACCGACCCAACAGTAGGCAGTGTCCAGTCGACTAGTCGAAAAGACCTGCAAGGGCTGGAGTAAGGCCTGGGAGCCACAGTGTAAGGGTTAGGCAACAGAGCAAACACCAGCGCGGCCAGGACAAACAGAGCCCAGAGGGGGCGGAGGGATCCACATGGGTGGGGGAGGAGGCCAACCCAAGCCCCGAATGACGGGAAAACGGGAGAATCAGCGTCAAGACTTAATGACCAAAGCCCGAGAACGGCAAGAGAAGGCTATGCCCCGAGGGCACCAGCCTGATGGAGGCCGAGGTCTCGCGCCAGCACGAAAGTGAGGACGGAGGGCAAGGGAGAGCAGCCAAGACGCAAAGAATCAGATTTCCCATACGGGGTGAAAAGCCAAGGGAGAACGACATAAAGCCCCTACCCAGGCCTAGGCCGGCCAGTGAAGCCCCTGGAGGGGCAACGCCAGACCAGCATAGGCAAAGGCCTCAAACCCAGAAGGGGGCCCACGGGTAAGTACAACCAAGGCAGCAGTGGCATCAGCCCTAGGGACAGGCTAGGCCCAACAGAAAAGGGCCCAGCCAAGCTGCGGTGGAAGAACCAGGGCCAGCTACCCGGAATGGAGATGAAGGATTAAGTCGAGAAGCAAAGCTAGGCGATGAAGCCCCAAGGCCTAGGCCAAAGTGAAGTTCAAAGGACCGCCAAGGCTTAAGGCCACGACCTACCAAGGAAGCAGGGGATAAAGACCCAAAAACCAGTAACAGTGCCAAATGCTTGATACATGGTCTAGCCCAAGGGGAACAGAGACTAACGCCAGAACGGCAAACGTCACTAGGCTCGACTCGGAAGAGGCGCTAGGCCCCGATGATCCCCAGGAGGGGAGCAGCGAAGTTGCCTCATAGCAAGAGCAAGTTACCCAAGGGAGACAGCGGACCAGGCTACGTAGCAGTAAGCCTAAACAGCCAGAGCCTAAGAGCCGGACCAGACAAGGCCTAAATGACCCAGCGCCTAAATGGCAGAGACCAAAGGCTCAAAGCCTCCGAAGGTTTGCACCCCGGAACGGGCCGAACTACCCACGAGGAGCTAGGTACCGGGGCAGCAACAGTCAGCCGCCAACGGAAGGGGCAGCGACGGAAGCGACGGGACCCAGAGATGAAAGCCAGGGGGAGGGTAGCAGACAGGCCCAGCTATCCAAGCTCCCAAAAGGGAGCGAGCCGCGACGAAAGCACCCCAGCGGGAGCCGGGGGGCAGAGTGCATAAAAAGGTAAGGTCGGTCCCGACGAGCTGCAAAGCTCATAGCACGCAGGATGGGCCCCGTGCCAGGCCGAGGCGAAGCTAGGCCCCCACGGCAGGGAAGGAGCACCCCCAAGATGGGTGGACCCATGCAGAAGAAGCTATAGAGCAACGTCAGAAAAAAGACGCGGTAAACCCGGGACTACACAAGGCTGAGAGGGCTCCCACCCCAAGGCAGGCAACATGCCAGCCAGGGGTGAAGCCATCCGGTAGGCGCCCCGTAGTGGAGCCCACCGCCAAAGATTCGATTGGGGTAGGCCTCAAGAGAACCGCCAAGACCTACGGCATCCCTGAGGGGATGCCCCGAGAGGCAAGGCGGCGGCGAAATCCCCGCAAGGGAGACAGGTCGCGGCGCCCCGAGGTTTGACGCCGAGAGTTGAAAGTCAAAAACCGGGAAGGGCGGACAAACAACCCCACGAGCTAGTCAACACAGCACCCGTTAAGAGGATGGCCATATGCCGTGGGTAAGCCGGAAATCACGCCGATGACGGCGGATAAACGCCCCAACATGTGCACTGCGCACCTCCTACGGGGAGAGACGCGGGATGAGGATTGAATGGTAACCAATCAACCCAAGCCATATCCCTCCGAGCGAGGTGAGACGCTATAAAAGGGAGTAGTACTCCATGCCCGAAGGTGGGGAGAACAGCCCCTAAAGTCCAGGAGCCACGAGCTATACAACCAGCGGGAAGGAGACTTATAGCGACATAGGTTAAGCACGGGCACGCGGCCCGCCCTGGAAAGGAGCTTGCAGCCCCTGTCACTGAGTCCCCCGTGGAGGCAAACCCCGAAGGCTACCCCAACTGATGGGCGCCGAGACGGAGAACACCCACGGTCGGTTTGTTACCGTAACGGCGGAACCGTAACGGGAACCAGCGCTGGACGAACCGCGAACATTAACCGCACACGGAACCCGCCTGTGAGCGGGGGCAACCTGGCGAGCGCGGCGCGCCCCACCTAGCAGTGAAGGCCTCGGTATAAAGCATTGCATCACGAGCCAGATTAACCACGCGGGGCTCGAGGGCTAGGCCCATGCGGGGTGCGCCGAAGCGGCTGGACCGTAGCGGGGAACTAGCCGGGCGAACCGCACCAGTAACACTCACACGGAACCCCGCGTGAGGCGGGGCCAAACCTAGCGCAGCGCTGCGCGCCCCACCTTGCCCGTGAAGCCTGGTGAAGCAGTTGCAGCACGAGCCAGAGTAACCCCGCCGGGCTAGAGGCGAGCCAGGCGGGGTGTGCCGTAACGACTGAACCGTAGCGGGAAAACAGCGCGGAGATACCGCACAAGAGAACCCTGACAGGAGAAAGGTAAAACAGAGCTGACGCCAGTGGCGGGCGCACAAGATAATATGCGAAGCGACGACTGAGGCCTCAACCTAGGCCAGTGCCCCAGGGCTGGAAGCTGCAGAACGAGCAGATTGAAAACCGCGTGGATAGCTCGGCTAGCCATGAGGGGAGCAAGTGAGTAATAAACACACCCGCGGCGCCCCATAGCGGGGCGCCGAGGCAGGGAACCCACTCAGGGAGGACGAATCAAGCCCCGAGACACGGGTAACACGGAAATTAGTGGGTCATTTTACTAGCATCGGTAGCGCGTCGAGGACTCCTAAAACCGAGCGCCGGGAGTCGGTACTGGCGATGGATCAGCCCGAGAAAGAAAACCCGGGCGTCACCATAGCCACCACACCACCGCTACCGGTACGGACTGCAGCCGCCGAATCCCTCAGGGAAAGGGCAGAGCATGCCACGCTAGCCTGCACGATATATGAAGGAATTATTAGCAAAGAGATAAATAGTGAGAGCCAGAGCAGGATAGCCGCACCAGCTGTGGTACACGTCAGTCAAGCCCCACGAGGGAGGCGGCCGACTAACACGCTCTGCTGTATACCCGGGATGTCGCAGCCGCCAAATACCAGAGGGAAAAAGGCAAGAGCACAGAGACCGCGGTTAGCCTGCACAGGAAGAAGAAGACCCCTAGGGACTAGGGACCATGGCGAGGCCAGAGGCCGGGGCCCGGTGGTTAGCGCGGTAGACGGGCGGAACTCCGAGAGAGAAACGCCCTACTAACACCCATGGCAGTAAGCCGAAGCTACAACATCTTTAGGTGCTCCCAAGCAGCGGGGCCGCCCTTGAAGAACATAGGGACCGGACACCGAAAACCACCCCCCTTTCCCTTAGTGAAACTAGACAGGGAAACCAGTGTTCAATGGACCATTCGAAAACTGAAAGGCCACCGCAAACGAGCATCAACGGAGCGACAGCGGAAGCGAGAACCGTAATGAACGCACGGAGAAAGAGGTTCACGGGGCGGAGCGGGGTTTTGTATGATGAAGCGAGACAGATGGGGCGGCGTGTCGAAGACGAAAAACACGGAACAAAGAAAGAAAAACAAAGGCGAGCCGCGTTAAGACCCGGCCCGCCAACGCGGAGACAAAGATACCGTCGCGTTAACAAAGTCACACACGGTAAAGAATGTTCCAAAGTCAGTTTCCACACTTTATTTTAAAATTTTTACAAACAAGCATAAGAATAAAATAATAGACACACTCACCCAATAGAAGTGTTATTTTTGAAAAAGTATGGAACACTACAAAAAAACAGAAACAGGCCTCACAAGAAAAGTAGGCATACAAAGCAGGCAACAAGTTGCGGCAATGCTGCCTTTGTTTACCGTTTTTCCCGAATAAATAGATACATGACCGATATCGGCGGCAAAAGGCAAAAAAGATAAACAATAAAAGCTCTCCGACGGGAGTAAAAGTCGCCGTTTATTCTGTCCAAATAGAGCGTTATCAAATCCGAGTTATATCTCCAGTAAATATTCAAGAAGTAGTGGATAGTAATAGGAGTATTCCGTTTGAGACGGGGAAAAACAGTTCCAGTATCAAAAATCTAGATAATTTGGCTGCAATAACAGAGCGCGATGTACAAGCGTCCGTTTTGTATGGCGGCCAAAAAAACGGAATTGGAGGAAGAGTCTTGGGAGAACAGGGTGTGACCTGGGGCCACTGGTCGAGACCATTTTATCTTTAGGGGTGGAATTTTTAAAAAATGTGTATTTTTTGGGCCATTTCACTGCTCAAGAAGGAAAATGCATAGGTTTCAGTCACATTGGTTAAAGGGAATAAAGGAATTCAGTTCAGTCAGGGTAATGAATTGAAACTCACATTTATTCACAAATGGCCTAAATATAAAAAAATTACTGGAGAAACTGATTCTCACTTTTCCCACCGAGCAAAGGCCAAGCAGAGTCTCCTTGAATACTGAAAATCTTCAAAATATGTTTAAGTCGCCTTAGCCCTTGGGTGGTGGTGTCCCAGTATAGGTATCTGAGGTGTTTTGTTTTTTGTATGTAGATTTAAAAGATATTTTTCCACTGGATGTCAGTTTTTTTGTGTCTGTATGTTTTTTTGATGTTTTTGATTTTCGTTGTGCATAACGGCAGTAGCTAAAGAAAAAAAAAAAAAAGTGTTTCTTAGGTGTGAACCTACACCGCATTGACGTCACCATCTAACTTAGATCAGCGTACATTCCAGCGTGTTTACCTTGAGATACTGCACAAAGTCACCGTTGTTTGGTAGCTCATTGAAACAACAGGTTATTAGCTGCTTCCTCTTTGCTGCCTTTCTGTACTCTCACTGGTTATCTCATTGATATAAGCAACTTTTTCAGGGTCCAGTAAAATCAGGTTCTTTCTTACCAAAGGATGGGCATTCTCTCACCTGTAACAGGTAAATGACAATAAAAATGGAGCATTGTTCACAATGTTGAGCTTTTCCTAAAATTGTACTTTCACTTTTGTTATTAACAAAAGCTATTTTTTTCATGTTAGGGAATGAAGTTTATTAGAAATGGTTTGACTCAAGCTTTCAAAATACAGTTTTGTGTATTAATTAATAGTCAACTAAAATCAAGATAACCACCTGCTCAATTCCAAAGTTTGAGGTGCATTGGAATTTTGTTTTGATGTAGTAAACCTTGTGTAGAATGATTAGTACCATATAGATACTAGGAGAATAAAATTCCTGGAATCACGGATTTTAATAGCAAAGTCATATTCTATATGGAGGACATCATTTGACTTAGCTATTATCACATAGTGACTTATTATTTGGCATACTGTGGTATTTATGTGGCTAAAACATAACTTGTTAGAAAATGTGAGTGCGGCGTCCTTGGGAAATCTGAGCCAGCCTCTAAGTTACACAAGTGATTTAATAATAGTTAAGTTATCCTAATTTACTCACAGAGAGAAAACTACAGAGGTCAAGTTTCCACAATAACATATCTTGAAGCATATACTGCTATGATCTTACTGGGAATGTTTGTATTGTTGGAATAAGATGACTTCTTCCAACATACACAACGCCTTGAGAATGTCTAGAAGTCTTGTCTGTTTAACCTGTTCTTCTTCCTCCTCCTCAATCGGCACTAAAATAAATTGAATATCAATCATTTTTACTATATGGCAAGAACTACAACCCGACTTAATGCCCTTACCAGTACTTTTATTTTGGCAGCCATCTTGGATTTGTGTATAACAATGGTGGTGGTCCGCCCACATTGGATATTTTAACTATTTCAAATTTAGTTTACAATATCTAAACTCCTTGATAGGGAAATTTGGGTACTACCATCAATTTGGACCTTATGCTGTGTTCAGAATACCAGTTCAAATGGTCTTTTCTAATTTGCAAGCCATCTTTGATTGCCACCCTTAAAACCATAAAACATTCAAACATATTTTTTTTTAGTATGAATACAAAA
This sequence comes from Ophioderma brevispina, assembly GCA_023653785.1. Taxonomy (NCBI): domain Eukaryota; kingdom Metazoa; phylum Echinodermata; class Ophiuroidea; order Amphilepidida; family Ophiodermatidae; genus Ophioderma; species Ophioderma brevispina. The sequence goes on from JAMKCH010006135.1 coordinate 15,707, forward strand.
CAAAGACCCAAACTATAAAACTAAGATCAGCGGAATTTTGCTTTTGACCCCCCACAACACCATGACCGCTATATTCAAGACATACCTGCCTACACTGTTGGGATTAATGTGCTTGTTTTTTCTTTGGATCTAGAAACCTTTAGAAATTGTCCTCTCTCAAAGAATCCACAAATTATTCAATGCCAAAAAGTAGTTATCACATTAAAAAAATCTCTTATTTGTTTCTGTATATCAAGTGATATTTTGAGTGATAATAATAAATGGCTTTATTCAATACAATTTAAAATTTCTGACTCATTAAATCTAAGATACATACCTGTCAGGCGCTGGGTCAATAAACAGCTCATAGTCAGGGGCCCGCTATCCATGGCAGCTTTCAGCATACTCAAGCTTTTTTCTGTATTGAGACTTGTCTAATAAATCACGCATCTCCTCAATAACCCCACAAAGCCAACTTGAACATACATTTTTCTGTGGTAATTAATGTGTATTTTTGAACTATCTATCTAGTCTTTTAAGTGCAAAAGTATGTACAGCTCAGACAAGTACAGTAATGACAAGATTGACAAAATTGTTTATGTATATTTTTTTATAGAAGCTGCAAAAAATTTATTTTGGACTTAATATTGTTCCCAGGAAATGGAAATGGGGTATATTTATTGATGTTATGACACGTTTCCTTTAACAAAATTTAAACGTATAGTAGGAAAGTTAATTCCATAGTTTCCACTATCACCTCTCGACTTGATCATTCCTCAGCATCTCCACATTATGATTCATCGTGTTCAATCTCCTTCTTGCCATCTCCTTGATCATGGCTAAGATTCCTGGTTCCATGGCAGCCCAGCTTTCCTCTGCTTACCTTTCACTTCTATATAAACATAAATGAAAAAAAAAACAAGAGTAGTATTGTTCTTAGCAAAAAATTTGGGTATTGTGATAAAAATTTTGTATGGTTCCGGCATGACTATAGGTCTCGACCTTCGTGATGCATGCCTCTCTGTCTGTCTGCTGCCAAAGCATACACTGATGGAAGAGATTTTCCAACAAGAGTTTTAATCCTGTCGATCCACCGCGTCCGTGGCCTCCCAGGTTTCTCTCTCCTTCCTTCCTTCAATCTTTCCTTGAAGGATGACCCTTTTCAAGGCAGTTACCCTCACGTCTTGCAATATGGCCAAAGTAACTAAAGGGTGGTATTGTGATACCACCCTATAATTCGGCAGCCTCAATGGAAAAAACTGCAGTTGAAAGGATGTGTGGCAAATCACTGAATTCATCCCTTGTTCTTATCAACTTATGACAAAAAGTCTCAGATCAGGGGATAAACCTAACTAGCAAAATTGAATTAAGTGAAAGATGAAATTGCCATCAGTACCGAACTGGTCAGATGGGAAACTCCGGTATTCTCCTGGGGAAATATGCTAGCCTTGTTCTCAACAAAATCGACAAGAGTTACTGTATCTCACTGGTTGGATTACTATAAACTTATACTAAGTTGGTACCAGCCAAACCATATTGTACCAGGGATGCAAGTGAGCAATCCCGCCCTTGCCCCGGCCAAATGCTAACGCGCAACGCAAAACTTTTTTTGAGGCCTGAATCGTCCAAAACAAAAGCCTACACAAGGAGTTAAAGGGGTATATCCCCTAACAGGAAAATGGGGTGGGTATGATCTTTATGGCTGAAAATAAAATGATCACCAGTCCATAAATGTAAAAAATAAATAAATTTGCAGATTTTTTTTTATTATGGCCAAATTTTCTAAATTCCAGAAAGTTTTTAGGTTTTGTTCAAACCTCGCTGCAACTGTGTCTGCATTGCCGATATATCGATCACTTTGCTGTTGCAACTCAACGGTACCCGGCTGCAAGCTCAGTTAAATAATGTACTCGGTTCAGTACCCCAATGCAGTATACTGGACACAGACCGTATTCGAGCACTGCAACTTACCCGCAGTGTAATTATGAACGAACCTTTACATCCTTGCAGTACTACTAGCCAGGGCTCAAAAATATGTTTATTTCATGCCGGAAAGATTCTGATTTTGTAAAATTTCCCATGAGGCCACGGAAGTTCAAGTCAGTTTCATTATCAAAAATTCATTCAGCTCAGATTTCCCATTAGGGATGTGCATTTCCCAGGAAGGAGGTCCCCAAATTCCCCACTTTTTTGAGCCATGGTACTAGCTGGTGCATAATTGAAGTACTGACCATTTTGTTCTTGACTTGGTGCCTCTGGCATTAGCTCTTTAGTTTCTCCTCTTCCTTTTCTAAACTAGACTGCAACTCAGTCACAGGGAGCTGTGAAGTAATAACAAATGCAATGTAGCCATCAGTTCTAAAAATCAAAGAATTGGATAAAATCTACCATTATTTTAGTAATGTGTTAATAACAGCTTCTTATTATCTATTTGTGGCCACTTACATTATACATGTAGTCATTTTGATGTTTGTTGAGAGAAATGATGGATTCATAATCCTTTCAATTAAATTGAATGTGCAAGAATCTAGGAATAAAAGTGTTAAAGAATGAGAACCAAAGGTGTTGTTTTAGCCTCTGCCGTGTATCTATTGTGTCGTATCACACGGGCGACAGGACTATTTTAGTGTAAAAGAACTCGGCTGAGCCTCATTAAATAATGCTGTTGCCTGTGTGATATGACATGATAGATACAACGCAGAGGCTAAAAACAATACCTTTATTCTCTAATTGTAATACACACAATTACCGCTCACATTAAAATAGTATGTTGGATTCAAATGAAATTTTGGAATTTAAGTATGTTGGTGGTCTTTTCTACAGAACAGAGAAAAATGTATGTTGTAATTGGGTGTGGCACCTTTAAGTGATGACTGCACAGGCCATCACCTCTAGCAAACAATGTGGTATACATTGCCCCCCCCCCCAAGATCTACCCCTATGCCAATGTCCATAATCACACAACTCATCACTTACCTTGGCAGCAAATGGGTTGGTAGTGAGGAGTGACTTGATGAGTTGTACAGCTCCCTTCCTCACCATAGCAGACTTGTCATGTAATCTACCTGTGACTAGCTCTAATAAGCTGTGTTGGCGTGCCAATGGGATGGCCTTGGCTTCGCACAGAGAATGCCAGATTTTAAGTACTCTGGTGCGTACATAAGCATTCACATCATGGATGTGATCCTACAAATATACAAATAAACATCATAAAATCAAAGGCAAACTACACATTTTACAGGTTCTTACAAAACTCTTCAATTGTTTACATTATGTTAGCTTGGACATTACCTTTCTTGACATTATAATGCAGTTTAGGTGTTTCTTTCACTGCTGTCAAAAACTAGCTAGGTATATTGAAACACTGAATATATGACCACTGTTTTTTTACCTTTATTTCATTACTATAGATATAAAAATCAAAATTAGGAAGTGCTAGGCACATCCTAAAGACCAAATCTATTAATAACATACAAGTTAAACCATAATATAGAGACAGCAGTAAACAATTGATATTGTGGCATCCAAGCAAAATTTGTAAATATGTGGTGAGTAATATGTCTGCTGAGTCTGTAAAGAAGTTTGCTGTGTTGGGAAGCCAAGGTTCATTGTGTTCAAGACTTTAAGACCCATTAAAATCTAAAGTATCTTGATACCTAATTATGTACAGGATTAGCATTTGGGTGAAAATGACTTCAAATGATCCTTAGATGACCTTTGGCTCCACAGTGTGTTGGGGTCACAAGGCTCATTGTTATCAGACGTATGTCTGTATATTAAAATTGGTCTACTTTTGAAAATCCAAAAATGTGCTGACAGAAGACAGTAAGTGTGCACGTATTGGGGGGTAGGTACTGCCTTTTGCATTGTGAGAAAAATTTGGACTTCTGTCAACGGTTTTGGATAGAGGGGGTGGTGTTTAGAACTATAAATTGAATATGTTATGTGTTGAAGTCTTCTCCAGGGCCGAAAGGCTTGTGTTGTGTTTTGGTGGAGGGAAAGAAGGTGGATTGTAGGGTGATTTCTGAGTGGCAAGTTTTTCAATAAATTGAAGCATATAAGAGACTTGCCAATCCGGAATTTTCCAGTTCCTAAATGGGGGTTATCATATTGAGGAAACATGTTAATATATGAGTGTGCTTGGAGAGAGTTGGAGCTAGTTGGTGAATATTAAAATGGAAAAAAATATGGAAATCCGAAGGCATCTGGGGATGAGTTATAACAGAGAAACAGTTAGGAGTTGTTACTGAAAACGAGATTATAAGGTGTTGTTGTTTTTTATCGGACCCGGAAAGGCTACCTTTTTTGCGAGATGGTTAACTTGCTTTGTGGACTGAAGAATGTGGAAGGTCAAGGAATTCTAACACAATATCCAAAATACATTGTGTTAAAGTTTATTTCTAATGCTGGTAAATAGTGTAACATCACGGTCTGTATGCCAGTCTTTCTTAGTCTTTAATGTCTCATATTGTGTTATGGGATCTGGTGAAATTGATTAAATGGTCGTACTCACACTTATCACTAATCTGTGGCCTCTACAAATTGGTTAGTGTGAAAACAATCTAGTTAATCAAATGCAATATCCCATAATACATTGTGTCAAAATTAGCCCGAATATGCTGGTATGGTTATAGCAGGGAAAACAGATGTGATGTCAGACCTCGTCGAACTGTGTAAAGTTCCCATATTAGTCAAAAAACATGTTATATTTTAAAATCATATAACTGATGGCCTGATTTCCTTTCCAATGTTGACGGAAACATATGCATTTTCCTTCTTGAGAAGTGAAATGCCATAAAAATACAAAGAACACCCCTAAAGAGAAATGGAACGTCCCTACCAGGGAACCCCAGGTCACACCCTGTCGGCCATTACTCTTCCCCTTAGCTCCGTTTTGGCCACAGCCCTACACGGACGCACGAATCTCGTATGTTGTGGGGTAGGGACGGCTGGTAGGGACGGAGTGGGAAGTATAACCATTGGAAAGGAAATCAGGCCTCAGTTATATGATTGAAAAAATAAAAATGTTTTTTTTTTTTTTTTTTTTTAACATTTTTACACCAATGTTTATTGAAACATATGCATTAACCTTCGTTTGATATGAATATTTTCAATAAACACCATAGACTAGCTCCTTACTAGTCGGAGGTGGAATGGGGAAAAACATAATCGTCTTAGAGAGCGGGTCGAAAGGTTGCAAGCCAAAGGTTGGAACGAAAAACGCCAGGGCCATGAAAACAATGGAAATCTAGATTCCAAGAAAGTTCAGGGCACAGAAGAACTCACCTAAAAGGTGGCATACACCAGGATGAGTATTAGGACCTGAAACCTTTATATTGTGTGTAAATGACCTGGCTAAAGTCTTTTGGAACAGAGCCAGAGCAGAGAGATTCCTACAGAGAAAGATCAAGCCTAAGGAATAGGCAAGAAGAAAAACTCTGAAGGAGACGGGAGGGCGCAGGAGGCCCTAGACAAAGCATGCCGAGAGTGCCCTCGAGGCAATGGCCAAAGAACAAGGCTTCACGGATAGGCTCGCAAAGTAGCTCTAGTACCTCAATTGAACATGGCAAGGCCGACACGCGTAAAGACGCGGGACAGGAGAAAGAAGCTACTCAAAAAACGGACGAAACTGGCTCCCGAGAAACGGGATAGTCCGAACGTAAAACACCACAGCGAACCCCAACGGGAAGAGATCATGACTGACCCGAGGGGGAGGAATGGGGAGAGATGCCGAAGGAAAGCGGATAAAAGACCAGCCTGATATCAGAGGGTTGGAAGAGATAAACCCCATCCGACACGGGAGAAAAGTAACCACGAGAAGGAAATCGAATCTCCGAGCAAATTCAAAAACGGGGGAGGGACCAAAAGTGTAATTCGAACGCCAGAAAGGTACTAGAGCGTGCCGCACACCCGAGGGAAACAACCGGGGGTTACGCCAAGAAATTCCGCCGATCAAGTTAGATCCCAAGCGGGAACTTACTTCGATGTCGGTGACCGGGAAAACCGCAACCCTTCAGGAGTTAATGGGACATGCCAAAGTCATCGAAGGATGTTGAACCAAACAACATCAGTGGCATGGCTAGTTAGGGTACCAAAAAGTCCGGACGATGGACGATCGGAGTTTGCTAAACCAAGCCTTAAAGTGAAAAGTCTCACCCCACAGCTGACAACCCAAAGCCAGTGATAGGAGGGGGACACATCCAGGCTCGACTCGGAAGCAGACCAGACAAATACCGATGCTATGAAGAGATGGGTGCGGGGCAATCCTCTGATAACACCGGGAATCACGGGAATCAGGGTCCGTGAGTAGCGGGTTTAAGCAGTCAGACGCTAGTGCTTTCCCCGAACCGGGCCAGAAAGGCGATCCGGTTCGAACGGTAGACGAAGTGGGCGAACCACTAAAGAATCTACCAGAAGAAGGGGCTAAAGGGAAGCTTCACAGGAAGTACGGGTCGAGTCCCAAGGGGCGACCCGAAATGAAGCATCCTAGAGGCTCGAGAAGAGATCCGAGATATCGGGAACGGATCTCGAGATGCCAGAGATGCTCGAGCATCTCGGATGCTCGAGCGGACACCCCAGCAAGTGGCGACTGCAAACAGAGGATGGTGGTGAAAAGGTCGAGAAAAAGAACAGAATGATCCTGGAAACAAGTCGGACGCCCAAAGGATCTTCTGAACGGAACGACACCTCTCCTCTCTCCTTCCCGTTCGATATCGAGGGAGGCAGAACCCACCTAGCCGCCTGAACCTGAACTCTGGCTAAGGAGGAAAAAAGAAGGGCGTCTCTACAAAAGGTGGTCCATGGACAACCAGCGGTCCTGACACGATAACCCGCTCGGAAAGCGAAAAGTCGAGCAGAAGGGAAGGGATATAAAGTCCCGCCCTGATGGAGGGGACAAAGTCCCACACTGACCGAGACTGAATGACCAAGGCCCGAGAACTGGCCCAAACAGGCCCCAGTGAGGGCGCCCGCCGGCTCGCGAAAGGCGGGATCTCGTGTCCGCAAGGGAGTGAGGCGGTGATAGGCCGAGGTGAACAGCCAAGACAACGCCAAGTCCTAATACAGGGGTAAGCCGAGAGGGAAGGAGAGGACAAATCCCCTTAACCCCAGCCTAGGCCGGCCAAGATAGGCCCCGACAGGAGCCAAAGTTAAGCCGCTACAGACGCGGGCCTCAACCCCCGAGGGGGACGGGGGGCGTGGTATAAGCCCACCCAAGCAGAAGGCGCAGTTAGCCGTTAGGGCGAAGGCCAGACTAAGCCAGGCTAGGCCCCGAAGAGGCCAAGCCCAGAGCTGCATGGAGAGACGAGAAAACCAAAAGACGGTAGTCCAAAGGGAGATAAAGGTCAAAGTCAGGTAGCTTAGCAAAGGCTAGACGAAGGCCCAAGGCCCAGGTCAGCGCGGCTAAGGCAACCGTTCAAAGGGTGCCCGATAGAACCGCCATGACCATGGGACACGAAACATCCCAGAGGAAGTAGGGGGCAAAGACCCAAAGACCAGTAACACACGGCCCGAAGTCGAAGTCCGGACAGGAGACACAGCCTAGTCTCACCGAAGGGAGACGACGCACAAAGCGGAGATTAACGCCAGAACACAATGATCCACTAGGCCCCGGACTCGGGGCATACGGTGAGCCCCCCCCAAACAAGGGGAGCAGCCAGGTCCGCTGGCCAACGCCAAGGTCCGAGTCCTCAGAGAGAGACGGCGGACCAAGGGCTAGGCAGAAGGGGCTACCGCCAGAGCTAGAGGGCAAGGACCACCAAGGCCGGAAGCCTAGCGCCGAACTAGGAATGGGATTAACAACATCTAACCATTATTTTATTAATGTGTAATCAACAGCTTCTTATTATCTATTTGTTGGCCACTTACATTATATGTAGTCATTTGATGTTTGGTGGGAGAAATGATGGATTCATAATCATTTCATTAAATTGAATGTGCAAGAATCTAGGAATTAAAAGTGTTAAAGAATGAGAACCAAAGGTGTTGTTTTAGCCTTGCCGTGTATCTATTGTGTCGTATCACACGGGAGACAGGACATATTTTAGTTGTAAAAGAGCATCGGCTGAGCCTCATCTAAAATAATGCTGTTGCCTGGTGATATGACATGATAGATTTACAACGCAGAGGCTAAAAATACCAATCCTTTATTCTCTAATTTGTAATACACCACAATACCGCTCAATAAAAGAGTATGTTGGATTCAAATGAAATTTTGGAATTTAAGTATGTTGGTGTCTTCTTTACAGAACAGAGAAAAATGTATGTGTAATTGGGTGTGGCACCTTTAAGTGATGATGCACAGGGCCATCACCTCTAGCAAACAATGTGGTTACATTGCCACCCCCCCCCCAAGATCTACCCTCTGCCAAGTCCATATCAACAACTCATCACTACCTTGGCAGAAAATGGTGGGTTGGGTAGTGAAGGGAGTGACTTGTGAGTTGTACAGCTACCCTTCCTCACCATAGAGACTTGTCATGTAATCTACCTGTGACTAGCTCTAATAAGCTGTGTTGGCGTGCAATGGGATGTGGCCTTGGCTTCGAACAGAGAATGCAGATTTTAAGTACTCTGGTGCGTACATAAGCATTCACATCATGGAGGTGATCCTACAAATATACAAATAACATTCATAAAATTCAAAGGCAAAAACTACACATTTTACAGGTTCTTACAAAACTCTTCAAAATTTGTTTACATTATGTTTTAGCTGGGGGCCATTACCGTTCTGAATTATAATGCAGGTTAGGTGTTTCTTTCACTGCTGTCAAAAACTAGCTAGGATATTGAAACACTGAATTAAAAAATAAAAAAAATTTTACCTTTTTTTCATTACTATGACATAAAATCAAAATTAGGGGAAGTGCTGGCCATCCTTACAAGACCCAAATCTATAATTAACATACAAGTTTAAACCATAATATTTATAGAGACAGCAGTAGTAAAACAATTGATATTGTGGCATCCAAGCAAAATTTGTAATATGTGGTGAGTATATGTATGATGAGCGGTAAAGAAGTTTGCTGCTGGGGAACCAAGGTTCCTTGTGTTCAATGGAATTAAGACCCATTCAAAATCTACAAGTATCTTGATTACATAATATGTCAGGGATAGCAGTTGGGTGAAAAGACTTCAAATGATCCTTGATGACCTTTTGGCTCACAGTGGTTTCGGGGCACAAGGTAATTGTTATTCCAGACGTATGTTGGATATGAAAATGGTTCTACTTTTGAAAATCCAAAAATGTGTGACAGAAGACAGTAAGTTTGCACATATTGGGGGGTAGGTCACTGCCTTTGCATGTGTGGAAAAATGAACTTCTGGCAACGGTTTTGGATAGAGGGGGTGGGTTTAGAACTATAAATTGAATAGGTATGTGTTGAAGTCTTCTCCCGGGCCGAAAGGCTTGGGTTGTGTTGTGGTGGAGGGAAGACGGTGGCTTTGGGTGATTTCTGAGGCAAGTTATTTCAAGAAATGAAGCATATCAGAGCTGCCAATCCGGAATATTCCATGTTCCTAAAATGGGTGGATCATATTGCAGGAATGTAGGAAATGTAATACATGTTGTGTTGGGAGAGAGTTGGAGATAGGTGGTGGTGATAATAAAATGGAAAAAAAATATTGGAAAAATCCGAAGGCATCTGGGGATGATTTATAACAGGGAAACATTTGGATGTTGTTACTGAAAAAGGATATTATAAGTGTGGTGTTTTTATCGGACCCGAATGCTACCTTTTTTGCGAAGGAAGATGGTTTCACTTGGCTTTGTGGACTGAAGAATTGGAAGGTCAAGGAATCTAACCAATATCCCATAATTACTTGTGTTAAGTTTTCTCATGCTGGTAAATAGTGTAACATCCGGTCGTGACTGAGTCTCTTAATGTCTCATAATTGTGTTATGGGATATGTGAATGGAAATTGATTAAATGGTCGTATCTCACACTTATCACCTAATCTGTGGCTTCTAATGGTATGTGAAACAATCTAGTAATCAAATGCAATTCCATAATTACATTGTTCAAATTAGGGCCCGATAATGCTGGTCTGGTTATAGCAGACTAACAGATGTGATGTCAACCTCGTCCAATGTGTCAGTACCATATTGTCAAAACCGTTATATTTTATAAATCATTAAAACTGAGGCATGATTTCTTTCCAATGTTGACTGAACCATATGATTTTTCCTTCTTGAGAAGTGAAAATGCCCAAAATACAAATAACACCCCTAAAAGAGAAATGGAACGTCCCTACCAGTGACCCCAGGTCACACCAGTCGGGCCAGTACTCTCCCTTAGCTCGTTTTGGCTCAACGCCCACACGGACGCACGAATTACTATGTTGTGGGGTAGGGACGGAGTGGGAATTCAACATTGGAAAGGAAGTCAGGCCTCAGTTATATGATTATAAAACATAACATGTTTTGACCTAAATCATTACACTGAGCTATTTCCTTTAAACCAATGTGGACTGAAACATATGCATTAACTTCCGTTGAATGAATATTTTCAATCAACACGAGACTAGCTCCTACTAGTAGGAGGTGGAAACTAATAGTTTTAGAGAGCGGGTCGAAAGGTGCAGCCAAAGGTTAGAACGAAAAACGCCAGGGCATGAAAACACATGGACTCTAGATTCCAAAAAGTCAGGGCACAGGAAAAACTCACCCTTAAAGGGTGGCATACACCAGGATGAGTATTAGGACCTGAAACCTTTATATTGTGTTTAAATGACTGGTAAAGCTTTGGAACAGAGCCAGAGCAGAGAATTCCTACCAGAGATAGATCACTAGCCCGACACCAGGCAATTTAGGCAAGAAGAAAAACTCTGAAGGAGACGGGAGAGCGCCCCCCCGATGAGCGGCCCCGAAGGCCCTTAGACAAACGCCCGCCCGAGAGTGCCTCGAGGCCCCAAATGGCAAAGAACAAGGGTCCGGGCTCGCAAAAGTAGTCTAGGATCAATGACCGGCACACCCGACCACCCCCCCCCAAGGCCCCGAACCGCGTAAAGACGCGGGACCGGAGAAGCCTACTCAAAAAAACGAACGGGCTACCGAGAACGGGGAGTCCGAAACGTAACACCACAGCCGAACCAACGGGGGAAGAGGAACATGAATGACACCGAGGGGAGGAGAGATAGATGTGAAGGAAACGGATATATAAAACCAGCCTGAACAGAGGGTTGAAATACAACCCCATCCCGACCCGGGAGAGGAAAAGCAACAATGGAGGAAATCGAAATCTCCGAGCAAATTCAAACCGGGGAGGCGACCCCACCAAAAGTGTAATAGAGGCAGAAAATAGAGCGATGCCGCACCCAGAGGGACAAAACCGGGGGGGGGCTACGCCAAGAAATCCGCCTATAAAGATTAGATCCCAAGAGGGACTTACTTTCGAGTCGGTGAACGAGAGTTGTAAATACGCACCCGTCAGGAGTTAATGGGAAATGCCAACGTCTCATCGAAGGATGAACCAAAACAACTCCAATGTGGATTGGTGGTTAGGCTACCAAAAAGTCGGCGACGATGGACGATTCGGAGTTTGCTAACCAAGCCGTAAAGTAAGTGAAAAGTCTCACCCCACGGCTGACAAAGCCAGGGTAGGAGGGGACCAATTCCAAGCATCGGACTAGGAAGACAGAAGAATACCGAGTGAGGAAGAGGCAATCCTCTGATAAACCGGGACTCACGGCATCAGTGCCGGATAGCGGTAAGGCAGTCAGAGCTAGCGCTTCCCCGAACCGGGCCAGACGGCGATACGGTATCTTCGCAAACGGGTGACGAAGTGGGCGAACCACTAAGAAAATCTACCAGGAGAAGGGGCTAAGGGGAAGCTTCACGGAAGTACGGGTCGAGTCCCAGGGGGCGACCCGAAATGAAGTTTCCTAGAGGCTCGAGGAAGATATCCGAGGTACTCGGGAAGTATCTCGAGATGCCAGAGATGCTCGAGCCATCTCGAGATGCTCGAGCGGAAACCCCAGCAGTGGCGACTGCAACCAAGAGGATGGGTGACAAGGTCGAGAAAGAAAACAGAATGATCCTGGAAAGTTAGGACGCCCCCAAAGGATCTTCTGAACGGAACGACAGTTCGATATCGAGGAGCAGCACGAAACGACTAGCCGTGTAACCGAACTCTGGCTACGGGAAGAAAGGGCGTCTCCAAAAGGTGGTCCATGGAAAAACCAGCCGGTCCTGAACGACTTTCTCCCACTCGGACAGCGAAAAGTCGCGTCAGAAGGGACGGGATAAAGTCCGCCATGTGAGGGGACCAGTTCCACACTGACCGGAGACTGAAGACAAGGCCCGAGAAAACTGGCCCACAAACAGGCTAGGCCCCACTGAGGGCGCGCCGGGTCGGAGAAGGCCGGGATCTCGTTTCCGCACAGGAGTGAGGACGGAAGAAGGCCCAGAGGGTGAGGTGTGAACAGCCAAGACAAGGTGCAAGTCCCTAATACAGGGTGATAAGCCGAGAGGGGGGAAGGAGAAAATCCTTAAACCCCAGCCTCAGGCCGGCCTAAGATAGGCCACGACAGGAAGCCAAAGTTAAGCCGCCACAGACCGGGCCTAAAAACCCCGAGGGGGGGGGTGGTAGCCCACCAAGCAGCAGGGCATAAGCCCAAGGCCAGGCCCGACAAAGGCCCCGGCTAGGCACACGACGAAGGCCAAGCAGGCTTGCATGGGGAGAACCAGACGGTAGTCCAAAGGGAGATTAAAGGTCGGTCGGTAGCAACGGCTCGGACGAAGGCCCAATGCCCAGGCTTCAGAGCGGATCAGGCACCGTTCAAAGGGTGCCGATTGACACGCCATGACAATGGGCCAGTAACTTCCATGAGGAAGTCGGGGGAAAAGACCCAAAGACCAGTACCCCGGCCGAAGTCAATGGCCAGGATAAAAAAACAAAGCTAGTTCTTCACGAAGGGAGACGGAGACGGAGATTAACGCCAGCAGCAATGATCCACTAGGCCGAAATTTCTCGGGGCCGCAAGCAGGCAGTGAGAACCACGACCCAAACAAGGGGGCAGCCAGAGCTGGCCAACGCCAAGGTCTCAGTCCCTCAGAGAGATCTTTTTTGACGGCGACACAGGCTATGCAGCAGGGGCTACACGCCAGAGCCTAGAGGGCAAGACCACCAAGGGCCTGAAGGACCTAGCGCCGAAAAATAGCCCCGCGAAGGCCTTACGAAGCTCCGAAGGTATGCATACTACAGGACCGCGCGCGGGAAAACCGAAGGCGCTTTTGTGACACAGTGGCATTACAAAGTCGGATGCCACAGGGGCGGCGACGGAAGCGCCCGCCGGCGACCCAGAGCTAAACAGCCCATAGAAGGGACCCGTCAGGTCCTAGGCTAGTCGAGCCCATAACGGGGATGGCCCGATCAGCGAACAGCAACCCACAGCAGGGAAGGGGGCCATGGGCATAGTAAGGTCCGGCACGGCGGAGAAAGGGCATAGCCATGGCAAGAACAGGAAAGCGGACTCACACCCCAGTCCAAGGCGGGCTAGGCCAGCTAACGGCAGGGTGGGACGAGGAAAAAACCGTAGAGAAAAACTCCGACTAACCGACGCCCTCGCGTCACCCCTTCGAAACCCTTTCTCATTCCCCCACTCCCCCCTCTACCCCCAAACCAATCCACACAAGACATTATAATTCTACTCACCCCCTTCCTTCACACTTTTTTTACTCTTCGACGGGAACCACCACCCCCACGGCAACCCAGGACCATTACAGGCTGCGATAGCTCACACCCCAGGTCGAGGGAAGGAGTGGAAGCTACATAGGCTAGGTCCCCCCGCATTGCGGGGGAACCCTGCCCAGAAGAGGCCTTGAGGAGGCCCGTGAGTACCGCCGGCGTCCCCGAGGGGAGGCAGGCACGGGAGCCGGAGCGGCGCGACATCCCCACAGGGGAGACAAGTCGCGGCGCTTTAGGAGATTGAAGATCAACGCCGACGAAGGCAGACGAACAAACCCCTGAGAGACATCCCCGTTAAGGAGACAAGTCCCATAGGTGGAGGGCTTGAAAATAGAGGGCCTAAGAGGCGGATGAAGAAGAAACAACCCCGCGCCGGACGTCCCCCAGTGGAGAGGAGTAGCGGTAATGAGGATTGATCGACGCCAACGACGGCGGAGTTAAAAGAAACAATCAGACGACTGACGCCTCTGTACGAGTAGGTGGGTCGCATGAAAAGGTTTTTAGTAGTAGTTAGCATCCGGCACCGAAAAGCAGGGGGGGAGGGGAAAAGGAAAAACTCCAACGACCCCGGAGCCGCGCGAGCCATACGGTCCGCGAAAAAGCGTCAGGTCACATTGCGACCTAGGCTAAGTACAGGCACGCAGAGTGGGGGACCAAACATGCCTAGGCCCGGTACCAGGCGGACCGCAGCAGAAAACACACACCAATGAGGGCGAAAAGTTGCTGCAGCAGCAGGGCGACAGCACCGCTTCGAGAGCGGTGGAGTCACCAACCAAGCCAGCACCTGGTATCCAAGGTATGAGCAGCCGACGGAAGGCGGGTGAAGCCATATAGCCCGGTCGGGGCCCCCGCAACAGGAGCACCGGTTGAGAAAAGAAACCATACCGATGATCCACCCACAGTTCAGCCCGACTGGGGTGGGTAGGCACGTAACGGGGGAGCAGCATGACCCCGTAAGGGATTGACTGAGGCGGGTACGAAAGCCCCACGGAAGCAAGCCACGGTGGCCGCTCCGCAGGAGCGCGGCAGCTGGGCACCCACGGGGTGTGCCGCCCCGGCGGGACCTACCATTAGGGACTAGTACGGGTTGTTATCCAGTACGGTTCCCACGAAGGGGGTACCCCCTGAATGAGAGGCCAAAGCGGAAGGGGGTCAGCTGGGGCAATCAACGGGGCCACCCTGGCGGAAGCCCACCGTTACGCCACACCAAGCCCACTGGGGCCGGGCAAGCGTAGTACCTTCCCTGGGTACAGCTTGGGGTGGCATAGACAGGACGAGCCAAGGCTGTCAGGCGAGGGCGTGGGTGACGCCGTGGATGGCACCTGCGGTAGCCCGTGAAGGGACAACCGTAGCAGAAAACCGCGGGTCTACCGAAGCAAGTAACCGTGTGTGATAGCCACCGTAGTCGCGGCAGGTCGCGGCGCGGCCCCGAAGGGACACCGGGACTTACAACTACGTCTAGGTTAGGGATCGGAACTAGAAGCGAGGATCGGACCCCGGTCACCGGGGCGTCACCCATCACAATCACCAATACCGGACCTGTTCACCGCCGCAACCCCCTTGGGTATTGGCAGTGAACCGCGCTAGCCTGCACCGGTAAAGACCCCGAGGAGCTAAAACCGGAGAGCCACAGCGGCGCGTATCTGCGTGCGTGACGGGCGAACTCACGTGGGAGGCGCGCCGAGAAAAACGCTGCGAAGCAGCCGAAGCTGCTTCACCTTCGGGAGCTCCCAGAGCAGCCGGAGCGGCCCGGGAAGATCCCACGGACCGGAGCCGAGTACACCCCCCCCTTTCCCTGCGTACCGTAACGGAAGAATATCCGAGCAATAAGGATTGCCCAGTGGCGACGGATAGTCCCAATGCAGAAAGAAAAGCACCAGTCGGTGCGGGAGAGAATTGCCGAGTTTAACGCAAAGAGGATAGGGATCGAAAAATGGAAGGGGCGGCGAACAACGGGCGCATTAAAGCGCCGCAAAACGGGGGGGCGGTGGGGTGACGCGAGAGCCAGAAGGATTACCGCGTGTCCAGAAACAGATCAAGAAAAATTAACGCGTGCCGTGGAGGGACTCCCGACACGAAAACGAAGGGACTAAGAAACCGTCTCGGTAACTGAGTCACAACGGTTAAGAAATTTTTCTAAGTCAGTTTCAACATATTTTATTAAATACACAACAAGCATATATAAAATAAATGACACACTCACCCATATAGAACTGTTTTATTGATAGTAGAAACCACAAAGAAACAGAACAGGCTCACAACAAAGCAAGGCATCCAAAGCACGCAAACACGTGCGGCAATGGCGGACTTTGTTGACATTTTTCCCGCACAAATTATCACATGACCGCATGGCGGTAAAAAGGATACACACAAAAAGCTCTCCGTCGGAGGAATAAATCCATGTTAATTTTGCCGTCCAAGAGTGCTTATTCCTTAGTATAATAATCCTTATATATCCAAGGTAGTGTGGTAGTAGTATTAGGAGTATTCCGCAAGAGAAGACACAGTCTTAAATCAATATAATCTCAAGTTTGGCAGTAGAAAACGGAGCCGCGACCGGGACACGTCCGTTCAGCTAGCTGGCCAAAACGGAACTGAAGGAGAGTAATGGCCGACAGGGTGTGACCTGGGGTCACTGGTAGGGACGTTCCATTTCTCTTTTAGGGGTGTTATTTGTATTTTGGGGCATTTCACTTCTCAAGAAGGAGAATGCATATGTTTCAGTCAACATTGGTTTAAAAGAAATCAGCTCAGTGTAATGATTTGTGTTGTGGGATATGTGTAAGATGCATGCATCATAATCCTTTAATTGTCCTTGGCCACTTAAAGGGCACACCACTTGAAGTGCTCCAAGGGGCTTCCCCGCTATAGGCCTGTTTATTGTCCTATCTAATAGACAATTTACTGTGCTAACTTATAAATAAAATTTAAATAATTTTGCTTTTGTTGTGGACAGTGTTAATTATAATCCAAAAAATGTTGTAAATGGGAAAAAAGCAGCCCAATTTGATATCTTAAACATTACATGTTGTCAATATAGTTGTTATTTAGTTGTTTGTTATCAGGAAAGATGCGCCGTTATTTTGCTCCCCCCCCCCCCTTTTTTTTTTCTTCTTTTTTAAAAACCTACACAGCTTAAAGTGAATCACGAAGTTGGGAATAAGTAGGCCAAAATGAAAAATAATAATAATAAAACAAAATTACAATGGAAACAAAATAAAATAAATTTAAATATAAATAAAATACAAAATTCAAAAGAATTAACAATTGAACAAAGTTAAAAAGAAAGCGCTAAAAAGACAAATAACAAATAAGAATTTAAAAGAGAAAACAATATTTTAAAATTAATTAAAAATACATAAAATAATATAAGCAAATTAAATAAAAAACAAAAATTAATAAAATAAATGTAAAAAATAATAAAAAATGCAACTAAATGAAAATACATCAATAAATAATGTACTAAAATAAAAATGAACTATAAAAATAAAAATCTTTAAAATAATAAAAAATTAATATAAATTGATAAATTTCTTCTTCTTTATTTCCATATCATCAACATTTATAATGAGTTTCAATACAAAGTGAGAAAAAATAATACAATTATATAGCGGAGGTGACCAAAAGGCCAAAGTTGGACAGACGAGGGCACCCCCGTTCATAACAGTAATGTAAATAATTACAAAAATAAAAACTACAAAAATGTTGCAACTAAATGTTTAGGTAGCTTATTATTACCCCGTTAATGAATAAAAGCAAAACACTGCCACAAAATTAAAGTTAGATCTAGGTATATGCCATCAGAAAATGATGATGCTTAAGCTGCTTTTTTAAACCCATACATGTTTTTAGAACATTTAATGTTTGGTGATAATTCATTCCAGTATTGTGGGCCCATTGTTCTTATCCCTCTTGACGAAAAACTTATTTTACAATGTCTAACGTAAAACTCATCTGTGCTTCTTGTGTTATGAATGTTTCTATAATTAAAGTAATTAAATAAGACATTTGGAAGTTGGTGTGAAACAAAATTGAACATTAACACCCCAAGATCGAGTTTGTAGGGCCACCTTTGGTAGATGAGAAGGGGAATCTGTGTTAGTTGGGAAGGACGTTCTGTGACAGCTGGGAAGGGCTCCCAGACAGTTGTGAAGGGGTTCTAATTGGATAGTTCGAAATGAAGAAAAGATCTTGGGACTTTGTGGCAGATAGTAAAGGGGCCCTGGTATTGTTGCAAAGGGGGCCCTGTGGTCGGTAGTCAGACAGGGACCCTAAGGTGGTGACAAAGTTTACTAATGCAACAGGTTACGTCTGATAAGGTTCCGCACGGAACCCAACAACCCTAAACTTGGTACCCCGCAGCAAACCGCGAAAGCCGAGAACCGCAAAATTCTAGTGTTAACTCTATACCTGGGAACCGGAGCTAGAAGTAGCCTAGATTTGCTTCAGCAGTTTCATTATTTTATCAGTGAAGCTGAACCATTGCAAACAGCTAGGGAGACATAGGCAATTCTGGCCGGAAACTGCCGCTGATTTCTAGACATAATGTCTCGCTTCTAGTCTGTTTTTCAATGAAACTGTAACCCGATATCATCTGGTGTGCCCACAAAATTGTGCTGGATGCATGTCACAACAGGCAAATCTTTACCGCTAAAATTATTGGCGTGCGAGGCCCAGGAAATTGCCTATCATGGGTCCAATTAATGTGTTAAAGTCCCATTGAAATCTACCAAAGTATGTTCATACAGAATGAAATTTTACTGGACAATTTTACTGCACATGCACGCATACTCACAAAAAAAAAAAAAAAAAAAACTTGGCCTTTTTGTCCAGGTCATCTTTGCTCAGTACCTGTACTACAATTTCACCAAGCACACCCAGGACACCGTTACGCATGGTGTAAGACTACAGTGATGAAAAGCAAGTTATGAAAAGAACATTGATGTCCACTGAAACTTGATTTAAGACAGATGATGTATATTACTGCACTGCTTTAACATCATAAGGCTTGCAAAAGCCATAACACTGTAAGCAGCACTACTTAAGTCTGGAGGCTGAACCATTACTTTTAGGAGGGGAACAAAAAATCTCTCAGTAACTCTAGACTGCTATAGAAATTTGAGTGCAATGTCTCTACCATTTTTCAAGACAAGTAGAAAATTTCCCCAGATTCATTTCAAGTACAAAATATTAATCACATTTTTTAAAGCAAGAAATTCTGTAGAGAAAATGGCTGTGTCAATCACACATTTTTTCAAGGCAAGTTAAATATTTCCTCATCTTAATAAAATATTCACACCCATTTCATCTTCAATGTCACAGTTAAACCAACTTTAGAAACTAGAATCTTTGTTAACCAATAACTTAATTCATATAAGGCCATAAAAAACAAGTTTGTTTCAGAATGTGAAAAATGCAAATGCGAAATGCGTTTTTTTTTTCCTTTTTTTTTAGAAAAATGCTAATGTGAAATGCAGGATTTAAAAAAAAAAAAAAAAAAAACTCCCCCCCCCCCCACAACAATTCACAGTCTCCATCTGAACTTGTCTGGAGAAACAATTACAGTTGACTTATGCCACACACAAATGCCCTGAGTTGAATCTAGTGCATTGTACAGTAAAGATAGTTTAAACCTCTTTTGTATAATAAAATTACCACTAACCTCAAGCGTATCCAGCAACTGATCCCTGGTTGCCTTGGCCTTTTTGTCCAGGTCATCTTTGCTCAGTACCTGTACTACAATTTCACCAAGCACACCCAGGACACCGTTACGCATGGTGTAAGACTACAGTGATGAAAAGCAAGTTATGAAAAGAACATTAATGTCCACTGAACCTTGATTTAAGACAGATGATGTATATTACTGCACTGCTTTAACATCATAAGGCTTGCAAAAGCCATAACACTGTAAGCAGCACTACTTAAGTCTGGAGGCTGAACCATTACTTTTAGGAGGGGAACAAAAAATCTCTCAGTAACTCTAGACTGCGAAAAATGCTAATGTGAAATGCAGGATTTAAAAAAAATTATTGCATTTTGGACCCACTTTTTTCATTTTTTCCAAATTTTCAAAAAAAATTCAAGTGAGCAAAAACCTAAAAAAAAAAATGTGCTAAAAGACCAATTTTAAACAAAATGCGTGCAGTCTTCTGAGACCAACTTTTTTTTCTTGGCCTAATACTTACTGACTAGAAATGCCCTCCTTTTCCAGTCCTGGTTTGTCTGAATAATAACAGATACATTAACTACTACAATCTTGTTCATAAGTCCTTGGAACACTTGTTAATAATGGCAGCTATGCAAGCGATATAGGCTTGAAACACATTGTAACAATAACTTTCTTTCCCCTTCCCCGTCCCCTCCCAAGTCAGTGTTGAAAATAATATGGAGCAAGATCACCCAAGTGTGTCGTGCTCATGCAACATTGAAATAAGGGGGCGGGAACCGAATCTTCACAAAGTGTTCCAACAATTTTGAACAAGATTGTAGGTTCATATATTAACACACCAACCTCTCCATCCAAGTGACAGAGCAACACACTGATACTTGGAAGCATCACTGCTGGAATCTTCTCAGAAATCTCAACCAAGAAAGCAGCATAAGCACGAGTACCACTGTTGTCTCTTGCTAGGTCTTGAGGGTCCATGCTTCCCAACTCCCTAAAAGCAACATGACAAAGCAGAAAGAGTTGGTGCTTTGATCTTCAAATTTAGGCAATGAGTGACAATAATTAAGTTAGATTTACACTTGGTACAAGTTTACAAAAGACAAGTTCTTCCATGGCTGCAAAGCAGCCATTGCGGGCATTAACAGTGGCAGGGGGTGTCTGAGGGTGAATGTTCTCCCTCAGAAGCTGAAGCTTTTGAAAATTCTAGTTGCAATTGAAGCTGTTTGGTGCACATTTTTAACACTTTTTAAGTGATATGGTAAGCTCAGAATGGTTATGGATTGTGCCCAAATGACCCATAATTTACCGCATACCAAATAAAATATAACATGAGATGCTAAGACTACTTACACAATAATCTCAAGTTCTGGCTTTTTGCCAAAGTGACTTAAAAATATCGGTTTTCAAGTCATCCCCCATGTTATTTTCACACTTGTTAGGCAGGGGGCAAACCCTAGTATTTCATTGCAAACTGACATCTCATGCTATAAAAACGTGTCCTATCTGGGTAGCTTCTATGGGCCATAGGTAACATTCCTAGGGTGGACACGTTTTTCAATCAGCTGCATGGGGGGTGTTACAGGGGGGGTCAACTTTACCCCCTCCAGAACCTATTTCCACTAGGTAATGTTGCATGTACAGCAAACGATACACAAATTATGATAATTTGTTATGAATATAACATTAGTATGATGATGCCTACTAATTTACTAAAGTATGTAGGGGTCAGGTGTGTGGGGGTGGGTGGGTGGGGTGGGGTGGGGAGTTGGGGAATTTGGTACACATTTATGGCATGTTTGGTATCATATTTCACCAAATGTTGCCAGCTTTCTTATGACATATATATATATATTAATCCTAAATATTCATTCTATGCTCCTGTAGGTATGGAACAAGTAGGGCTTTTAGGTTTTGTGAGACCGTATAATACAGTAAAGCCCACAGTGTAATACACTGTTGCTCATAAAGTTGGAATAAAATATTATTCTGAGTTATTTGTGATATCTAGGGTGTATATCACCACACTACTTGAATGATCAGTCTCTTCCGAACATATCACCATGAACCCTTTACGAACCTTAGCCTGAAAGGAAAAGGGTGTATTTGAACAGCAGATTTAAGGATTTGTTACTAGTTTTTTTTTCACATCAGTCTTTTACAGATAATGTTTTGGGGGTGATTTAATCATCTAAATGTTCAATAGTAACTGTTTTAAACTGTCAAATCATTCACTACATCGAGTATTGCTATCAGTGGCATGAATCTATGCGTCAAGAAGACGGTCGTAATATACTGTCCCGAAGGTTGTTTATGATGTCACTGGTCAGGCGTCGCATTCGTTTGTCGAGGCTGAGCTAACTCCTGTAGCGTTTGAGGAATATGTGTTCCTGTAATTGATGGCCTAAAGCATCCCAGCATGCTCGCATAGGGTGTCAACTCATGAGAGAAAGTGGTCATGGTATAAGCGGCCCTGTGCGATGTTGCGTTGTCGTCTTGCAGCGAAAATTGTTTACAACACCCTTTTGCATTGTGACCGACATTGGTTTCCCAAATGTCCATCTGTCACGACGGCGTTCATCTTCCATCTGGCACACCAGTGCTATTTTCCTCCCATAAAGAATACCCGGCCCATAGCAATCACTGGTCGCCACCACCAATGAGTCGAAGTCCTGAATACAGTCATCCCGGAGGTTCTCACCCACGTAATCGACTAACCTTTTGTCTTCCATCTTGAATGGTCAAGGATGTCGCGCTCTCCGCCAATACCAACAAACATTTCGCCAGTGTCCGAACTGTAATCTTTTGTACTCCCTAGTCCATTGAAGTCGAACTCTGGAATGTGGTGAATGGTTGGAGCGTGGACATTTGTCATCGTCTTGCAAGGCTACGGTAACCATGTTAAACCCCTCGATTTACAGTTTGGAGGGAACTTTGATTCCATAGTGTCTTTCTCCACAAACGACAAAGCATTTTCAGGCTCTCGGCACAAGATTAAGCAGTCGGTATATCATCTCATCTGGTAGTCAAAACATGGGTTTCCTGAAGATTTTTTCGTGGCCTCAAATGACCCACTTCTCGATGGTGTCTTAGGATTTTACAGACCGTACTCTGCGATATCCCGAGGAAATCAGCGACTCTGGCTTGTTTGTACCCTTCCCGTCGGAGTGCAAGTACTCTTCGGTGTATTGACAATGCCGTTGGATGAGGCATAGTCTATGGAACCTCAGTGTCAGTTTTTATTGTAAAGGTAACAACTAAATCTTAAAAAATAGGCTTCTTGCACACTGGCGTGGAGCAGGGATAAGGAACAAACAACAGACGTCTGACATTTTACAGCAAAAGGCATTGTTACATAATTCAAAATTATGCATGGATTCACTTCATCTGGGAAGTTGGGACTCATTATGTAATCATTCACCTACTCTTATATGATTACTGAGGCGTTCAAATAGAAATACGTTCTACGATTGGGTCTGAAAAAAATATTCAAACTTTAAATATGAGCAACAGTGTATAAACCCACAGTAAGGTGAGACAAGCCTTATCGGTTTATCACGGATGGACATTTGACAAATTTTGGAAGTTTGAAAGCCTGTAAAAATAAAAGTTGAGGGGTGTGCAGTGAATTGGTTTTTTGTTTCATTGTGAAGGGTACTGCCAAGTATGTTGAAACTTATTAATTTGGTTACCATGGTTTCCTACTAAAAATCCATAAAATGTTCAATATCACGGACGGACGAGATAAAATTGGGTTTTGAACCTTTTGGTATTCTTTCATCATTTCTGTCTAAACCGCTTGACATTAGCTAGTTAATCAACTTAGTTGGCTTCTGTGTCAGATGGATCCCTAACATCCCCAGAGGAAAATGTGACGATCACCTCAAAAAAGGGAGGTAGTGTTAGATCTAGGGGCAACAGACCTGTGAGTGTGGTTTTTTAAAAAAAGCTGAAACATAGCGTAAAACTAGGTAAAAAGGTCAAAAACAGGCTGAAAATAAAAGAAAAGGCTAAAATTTTGACTCTTTGAAAGCATGAAAAAGAGCTGAAATCTCAGCATAGGCTTGAATATTGATGACAACAAATAATATTCACAACGAAATTATTGTAATTTATTTTCAATTCAAAGTTAAAAAATAAAATCAGAGAAACTTCCATGTGTCTAAAAGTATCCTGATGACCACCGAGGTTGACCCGTAGAAGTGAAATACCAGTTGAAGAGCTCCGTTCCACACTTCAGGAAGCGGATACTACGCTTTTGCCTCATTTTTATGTTACCCGAGTGGAAGGCATAAAGCGACTAAGCGAGCAGATATTTATGCCAATGACACTGATGTAATAGTATATGTGTATCTACTACTACAAGACTTAACTTGAGGAAATGGTGTTCTGAGATTAATATAATCTCACATGAGGTTGGAGGAGCTTTGGATAAAGACTCAACAGGAGTGTTATCTGCCTATACATAAAATAGCTGCCAGGCTAGAATAAGATATCTGCAGAGCCTTCCCACGACCACTACTCCACAGTCTCAATGGGCGTGATATAGTTTGAAGATTAAACACAATGCATTTTATTAAGTATAACTTTCCATATGATGATAAAATGGAAAAATGAACATCACATTCAATGTTTAAAATTAAATTTCCTTTCATTTGAACCCAAACATGATATACTTTGATCAAAATTTACTCAAATTAACCCCCCCTCACCAATGACTCCTCTTGTAGGTCCCGTGCAGCATATTTATTTACGTGTCCACCCTGGGGGTGTTTATTTGATCCATCTAGACTATTTGACATGCATAGAGTTTTTATAGCATCGCATGGCAGGTTGACCTTGCCTGCCCCCTGGGTATGTGGTGGAAGATGCAGTGTGTGTGTGTGTGTGTGTGTGTGTAAGACCACACCATCACCCAATTTGCCATACAGTTGGTGTCATATTTTACTAGATTCAGCCACGTGGGGAATATGTTTAATTTTTAATTCTTTATTCAATTTTTATAGTAAAATTTACCAATTCAATTAAAATATGTAATCTTACAAAGACACTATTGTTAAATTCATTTCATATTTAAAATGATTTTTTCAAGGGTTAATGCTGATAGAGCTGATACACACATGCCCTGATGACATTGATAGCAGAGTTGCCACCCAGGTCCACTCATAACCCCTGAAACTGGCATAAAAACCCTGAGTGAAAAAGCAAGTGAAATTGGCCTAAAGACCCAAAACGGGCTGCAAATAAAACACAGAAATACTTTGGTGATATTAAACATTCAGCAAGAACTGAAAGTGCAGCAAAGACTCCACAAATGATTTTTCCCAAGATAAACTTATTCCCTTTTCTGGGATATAATGTTATTGTATTCTCACCTCATGATTTCACTAGCCACACTCTTGATACCAAACTGGTCAGCAAAACACATGCACTGCCTTGGCCATTGGACTGACTACGTGTTCAAAGTGCTGCAGTAACTGCAAGATCTTCAGAGAAGCACCTGACAGAATACAATGTTATAAATAATGTATTTCCAATACTTAAAGGTGCAACGAGAGATTTCACATATCAGGTGTCCCTTAAAAAATTGGAAGTTCTGATTTTTGCCCTGATGTAAAGCTTTCCATCAAAAATATCCCCATCTGAAAGGATTAAGCTTAGAAATGTTTCTTTGGTACAAAATTGTGCAATTTCTAATTTCGTATAGGAGCAAATACGAAATTCAGCCTATGTTTTACATTGAAATATAAGCAAATCAAAATCACCCTTTTTCGCTCTTTTAAGACATTTCTGTGGGATAATACAAGGTAAAAAATTTATTGAGTGTCTGATCTATTTGAAATTACTATTATGGTCCAATATTTGGGTGGCTCAAAATCTCTTGTTGCACCTTTAATGGTAACATGACAATGATCAACATACAACCTTTGCCTTTCTATAGGACCTTCATATTGCTGTTTGACCTAAGCACTGAGCAATTCGAGGATTTAAAGGTATATTTTGTGATTCCAGCACCTTCTGTTTTATTCATCTATTCACTAGATATCATTGACAAAAGCGTATTCACAAAATTTTAATTGATTTCGCAGTTTTGTGTTATGAGCAATTGCTTGTTTCCCACGGTCCCATAGATCGCTATGCTGTAATTTCTTTCCGTTTAAGGCCAGAAAATACAAAATTGCGAATTTCTTACAGATACGACCAAATTTGCATGTAAGATTAGGTACACATGGATTACTAAGGCTAACGGTTCAGATGGGGACGAGGTTGTGGATCATGAAATGGCCCTTTAATTGTGCAAATCAGAAAACACTCACAAAATTAAGTTGTTAAATTCCTCTATTTAACATTTGTTACAATGACCAGAGGTGGATTTCACAAAGGTTTCAACCCATTGTAAGCAAATGCATCGTAAGCAAACGCATCGTAAGCAAATGCATCGTAAGTTACTGTTAGAAGAAATCCCTATTACTTGCGATGCGTTTGACTTAAAGGCTGACTCGGGTATTTCCCGATGAGGGTGCACTCAATTTTCAAACAAGTAATTTTTTTGCATGTACATAATGCTTGTCCATATACTAATCATTGTTTGAAATAACTAAGCTCAAATCAAAGCCCTTCATATAGAAAATCACAACTTTGTTATAAAATTCCAGATCCGGAATTTTTGTTTTACACGGTATCCTATGGCACTGTTATACTGTGCATAAATGTTCACTGCATAAAAACGGAAAATCCGATTCATCTCTAACTTTGGAATTGAACATTTAGGTGACTATCTTTAGTTCGAGATGACTATATTTAATTTCAACTCAAAATAATTATATTTTGAAATCTCTGAGTCAGCCTTTAAGATGGGTTTACGATGCGTCAGAAGTCTTTGAGAAATACACCCAAGGTTTGTTCTATGCAGAACAAATATGAAAAAAATAGGTATAGTTAAATGCAAAATAATATTAAGGTTAAAGCTAATAAGTACTTGCCACCCCTTATCTGAGCTTTTACATTATGATAAGGAAACAACTTACTGAGAGCATGGTTGTATCTCTTGACAAGCATACCCAGCACTTGAATGAGGCCGTCTCTTGTTCCTTGACAACGAGCACTGCTCACAGTTGGGTTCTCAAACATCTTGTAACACACACCACTTATCAAACTGAATCAAAGAAATCATTTGGACTTATATTAAATCAAAATAAAACAAGAAACCTTAAATAGAAACACAGAATGTGAAGACCCATGAATGTTGCTACTTATTTGCCGATAGTGGTACTTTTCTATGGTGATGCCACACCAGCATACAAAACAAAAAAATCAGCATCTTATCCCCCCCCCCAAAAAAAAAACAAGTTCGTCTCAGAAGAAATGTGAAAAAAGCAAATGCCAAATGTGTTTTGTTTTTTAGAAAAATGTTAATGCAAAATGCAGGATTTTTTTCATTTTTGACCTAATTTTTAAAATTTTTTCGGCCCAAATTGCCAATTTTCTCCAAAAATTTTTCGAAAAAAACAAAAGCTGCGCGGAGAACACATTGTTGTTTTTTTCTTTGGCCTTACAATCTTTCTATGTGCTCATGTTTCAAGGTTCAAAGAAAACAATTGGAGCAAAAGTTAATTGCTCAAGTGTAGTGTAATGATTTACATAATAAAGTTGAGGCGATGGCCTGAGTTTTTGATAATAAGTATCAAGATGAGATATACACCAACAACTCTAATACGACCACTGTAAAGTTCACGCTCGATAGTTCAATCAGTTTAGATAGTGAAAGCTACAAAAGGATGTTATAATAAGACAACATAGAATTTACGGTGGTAAAAATTTTTTTTGTCAACCAAAATGGGGCACCATGTCTTTCATTCAAAAACATTCAAACCAAACAATTCTTTAGCCGCAAGAAACGATTAGAGTTATAGGCATTGCAAAAAATGGAGACTTCTTTAGACACCGATATATTGACCAACTTCTGAATAAAATACAGATATCCTGGAGACAAGGCTATTAGTGATCGGGCAATGGCCCTTAAAGCAAGATGATTCTACCACTCAAAACCCCAGGATTGTGTTAGTGATAATAGGGAGCTGCATGTTTGAATTTTTTTTCTAAATAACACTAAATTAAATAATCTTGAGATGAAAGGGGGGAAGTAGTTTTTTATTGTGTTGGCATGTAAAAATGCTGATCTTGTCTACTATGTCATTGTTGAAAGGGATTCATTCAACCACATGGATCAAGTAGTTATCAGGGAAATTAACAACTTTGTACACGATTGCATGCAAATTTTAATTCACGCGCCGAGGTGACTTTTAACCCCCCTTCTGAGAACACCAAATGGGTGGACAGTGGGTGCATGTTCGTTAAGTCATTATGAAACACAATCCGAAACAAACCATGGTGAAACTCCGTGATCTATCTGCTGAGAAATATATACATTTGTAGGGTTAGATGATCCCAAACAAAGCTTCCCTCAGAAGGAACAGTTACAAGATCTGAACAATACTACTCACCTTTACAAAAACTTCTTTTCCTCAACCAGGTGGATTTCCCACAGCCTGAAATAAGAATTCTCCATGGAGAATGCTGGTAACATATTGCAGTTAGAAAAACGCTCCTTCTCTGCCTCCCAATTCCCAATGCCCCATTGGCAACTTTCTAGGCCAGGACCTTGGGGGATGAGATGTTTACAAAATTATGATATATCTACCACTTACCACCATCAGAGTTGACAATCTATTTCTTGCGATTAGGTTATTATTATGTTTAAAAATTGCTGTAGTTTACGACTAATGTGGCGCGATCCTGTCGAGGTGGAATCATTTCTTTTTGCCCTCAACACATAAGCGTGTACATACTTGCACATCAAAGTTTAATTTTAGCATCAAGGTTAAATAAATAGCTCCCATGTGTTTTGGATCCAAATAATCTATATGTAATTGCGAAGCTTATTTGACAGATAGAGGAAGTAATTTACCCGCTTTGGGTCCACTGTCAACGAAAATCGGCGGTCCCACTGACGCGGAGCAGCCATGCGGGGAGAGTGGCTCTTACAGAACCTCGACACTCCCTCCCTGTGACATGTTTGATGCAGTTGGCGTACGATGGGCAAAAAAAATTATTTGTGTATAAGGGAAAATCTAATGCGTATGCAGGCAAATACAAGTGCGTATACAGTGTATTGATGCGATCATGGAAGTAGGTCCACGCCAACTTTAAAAAAAACGGGTGGTTAATTTTTTTATTTTTTATCAAAATAAATTTAGTTCCGTAATCGACCTACTCCCCTCGTAAAGTTTTCGGACTTTTTGACCAAAGCAGCATAGCCGTTGCATCATGTGATCGAATGTTTTCACCGAAAAAATGGAGGGATGGCTCTGAAACCCCTTGTTGTTTTTACCCCATAATTTCCCTCATAAATCGAAGCCCTGCCCTCCTTCCAAAAATTTAACCTCGTTTTCCAGTAACGGATCTATAGCTACGTCGATACAGGTTGGTACGATAAAAATGGACTTATTTTAGTGGTTTTTCGGACAAAAACCTTACCGAAAATCGATGTTTTTCGCACTTTTCAAAAAAGTGTCTTCACCTTGTTATTTACCCAGAATTTCCTCATAAATCGAAGCCATGCCCTCCTTCCATCGATTTAACCTTGTTGGAAAGCTTTTAACAGGAGCATTAAATTGTCGGTAGCTTAAATGATGGAAAGTAATTTTTCTTCCCTATATATGGATCGTGGACCCCTAGAAGGATCGCCATGATGTGCGTTGACTGCGTTTGCACAGCTGCACTTGACATAGTAACAAGCATCCTAGTAATTTAAGTATGTTACGGCCAATCAGCAGAGGTTACTTACACTTTGTTGCTAAGCTACCCTCGCCGCCAATACTCACTGTGATCGGCGCAGGGCGACGCTCATCAGATTTGATTCCAGATAAAAGGTATTAATTCCTCCTTAGAAACTTTTAGAATCTCAGAAAAACAGGTCTAGTTGTTAATGGCTGTTATATACATATTCTATGATTCCCCTCCACAAGACAAGGTGATTTTTATGGTTGTTTCCCAATCCAAATGAAGACAACAACTAATAAACACTGATTAGCAGAGCCCAAGTAATCCTAGATCAAAGAACTAATCCATAAATCAATTAGTGGCAGTCGCGTTTTCAAACGAAAGGCATTTATACCTGTGGTTGTTGGGCATCCCCAAAAAACCTATGGGTAGTAGTGGTTTCATTTAGATTGAGTCCCAAGTATGCAAATGAGCTTTTTGAATAGAATTCATTCTCTAATCACATCACACATGCACATCTCACGCAGCAGCTTGTTACGGAATAAACTTTATTTGCATCACTGGGAATTTAAATAAACCTTTATTATGTGGTATTTGTCAGACCAACCTAGATCCCAAAAGAGTGACATCAGAAATATAGTTTGTTCCTTAACCAGCTGATTGAGATTTTGGTGATTAGCACAGAAAGGTTAATCACTCTCCCAAGCATTATTATGGAACAAGCCTTACTTTTCCTGCTGCAGTGTCAGTTGTAGGTTAGATGCTTCGCCTCAAAAGCTTTGCTAGGCGACCAACAGGGAAACACAACATCTTCAGGTGTTTAACATCTGTTTTGGTTTGTGATCAGAATGTCCTTCTCACAATGAGCGCAGATGATTTATGAGTTTATGTGTGCTGCATTGAATGGTAATAGAAAGAAAACAACATAATGATAAAAAGATGGTTCCCTTGTGTGAAGATTTTCCTGATTTTAAAGGATTGCAACATTTCATGAGCACAGAAAAGAAATGTTGTTTTCTATATGAATGTTCCACATATACCAAGAAACAGAGATTTGATGTGAACAAATCAATCAAGAGACAACGTAAGGACATGAAACTACCATGTTAGCCCAAAATATGGACCTTTCAGATATTTATTCTGTTGAAGTAAAGTACCTTGTTGTAACTGACCTTGTGTGATCCATGTATGCAAATGTAACAGACTGACAGTGTAACATATGTTAGATCATCTAATGGTGCCAAGTTGTTTCTGAAGATAGAACGATACCAATGTTTGGCAAAAGAATTGGATTTGAAGAATGTATAATCACGTTCTGCTGATCAAAACCAGTTGTGTGTACATGCATAAAAGTTACACTACATACCTTCTAGAAGAAGTTCCCATGCTATTTCTCTGGCGCAGGAGCAATAATCTTGAAGTGGCCTAAGTTAAAAAAATGCAAAAAGTATACTTATCCTCCTTATTTCGGAACTACATTGAATCCCACCCACTTATTGGGGAATTGAGTCAATAACTCCAGAGCATAGACTACTGCTTTCCCTTTTGAATTCTTTTTTTGTGTGGGTAACACTTCAACATAGAAAAAGCTACACACACACAAAACTACAAATCAAAAGGAAAACAATTGGAGTTTAGTTGACTACATTCCCCAATGGAGGGAATTTTGACATTCCAAATAACGAACAAAAAAAAAGGCAGAACCTCACTCTGCTTTCTGGGAAATTGAAAAAAAAAAATTCTAGCCCTGTACAGTCCCGCTTGGTTTTGTCTATCGCCTTTGTGAAGGTTACAGGTTTGTCCTCACATGGTTATACTATTACCCTTAGACCTCCCATTTGTTTGTTCATTTTTTATACAGTGGTCTATACGAAAAAATAACCTGATGAATGGTCTTTTAACTTAATGACCAATGGGGGAAACAAGCAAAATGGGTGTAAGGATGATTCCAAATAGTTATTATAGATGTCACACTGGGCCACTATATCAAACTCAATGTGTTAGAAATCAATTAAATCTAACTTTAGGCATAAAAAAAATTTGGCTTGGCGTAACAGAGAAAAAAAAGATCAGGGCGTCAGGTCGGGTCAGAAGATTTTTTTTCTTTAGATCTTTCATGTTTTACTCTAAGCTTTTTCCAATAACATAGCAAAGATCTTTTATTTTACGGGTTGTAGTTGCTTTTGTTGTCTGTTTTGTTATTTTTTCGTCTTTGTTCGCTAAAAAAAAATATTTTTTTTAACATGTGGATGGATGAAATAATGGGTCGGTCGGCAGCTTTTTTTTTTTTATTTTGCGCTAATTGATTAAAACTTTTGAGTCGGCAGGTTTTTTTAGGTCGGTCGGGTTACGCCAAACAAAAATTTTTTTTATGCCTTATGATGGTATTGTTGGGCATGTATTGTTGGTAGTGTATCTTGTTTGGTATTGCAAATTGTATGTAACTTCCAGCAGAACTGTGAGTGGGGATTTGGAAAAAAAAGCTGAAACACAGCGTAGAAATAGGTAAAAAGGTAAAAAACACGCTGAAAATGGAAGAAAAGGCTAAAATATTGACTCTTTGAAAGCAAGAAAAAGAGCTGAAATCAGCTAAAAAGCTGAACTCTCACAGGCCATGAGAGGCCATGCCGCCATGGACAAAAAAAAACAAGGAAAAGGGGGAAAAAGGTAGTAAAAATGCCAAAACAGGCTGAAAGCTATAAAATTTGGCACTTAACATTTTAAAAATGAGGATATCCTCTTAAACAAGGAAATTTCACACCCTTGAACTTTACTTCTTAGGTTTAGGGGACGATTACATCTGACATTACTGGCCTCAGGATTATCTCCTCAATATCATTGTTTCTACAGGTGTCTTTGTAAGATTTATGTAATGATATTGTAACAAAGTTGATTGCTTGAATGCGTGCCTGAATACTTACTTTAACAAACTGTAGAAACCATCAAAATGGTCTAGGATCATTACTGGTCCCTCTGTTCTCAGAGCAGTCTTACAGCCTTTAAACGGGAAATATCAAAAAGTTATTAGAAAGAATTGGACAATGATAAATTAAACTTGAAATTTGAATCTAACAAAACCATGACATGAAAAATTGGGGAAATTGGGAAGCTCCTTTCCAGGAAATGTTGGCAGGGGTAGAATTTTGTGGCAGAGTGCGAGAATCAGTCTTGATTCTCAATAATGAATTTTGCGGGAATCTAATTCGTAGCGAATCTAATTCGCTACTGTGTTAAATTCTAAAGTTTACGAGAATCAACATTGATTCCCGCAAACCAATTTATGAGAATCTTTGCGAGAATCGATTCTCGGATTCACCAAAATTCTAGCCCTGGTTGGTCACAGCTGTTTGACTCCATACAAATCGTCTCTTTTATTTTTAGAGCAATTTTAAGCAGCGGCGACACAAATTTGACAACTGATATACGTGCCGACATGCAATAGCTATTATCTCCCCCAAAATCAGAAAAATTCATTGCGGGAATCTTACCATATAGGCCTCCAAAGGACATGATTTGTATGTTATAGCACCCTCTATATGCCCATTCCCCACAGACTCAATTAAACTAGATTTTAGGAAAAATCATATTTGCCCGCAATGATTTTCGTAAAATTTACACAGGATGAGGTCAGTGGTATAAATAATCCAAATTAGTTGCCAAAAATGTGTCACCATTAATGTATTTTGCTTTATGTAGTTTTCCCATAATAATGAGACTTTCAAACGGTTGTTATTTGGAAGGGAAACTATGCTATTTTGTACACAAAAGCATTATTAGAAAATTTGGCAAATTCTGGCTTCCACTTGAAATAAATATTTTTTTTTATTTCTAAAAGGGCCCATCTGATCCACAATTAAGTGTTGAGGTGGGCCAAGCTACACTAACACTAGTACCTGTCTGCTACTTGTCTTGGCTGATACACCTCATCCACAACATATTGTGTGGAACATGCTCTAACCGGTCCTTGTGATTGATTTCCGCGGCAAAATACAAAATCAAACATTCATCGTGATTGGGTTTTTTTGTGTAATAGGCCATATAAATGTTATCGGCAAAAAGAAAAAAAAAACAAAACAAGAATGAAGCTTTTTAATTATTAAAATATATGCTGCTTTGTATCAATAGTAGTTCAAGTTGTGGTATAACATGCCGTAACGTTTAAAATACGGAAATACTCGAAACATGCGATGCAGTATGTAGTCATGCACGTTGATACTGGCCGCTACTGTTTTCTTTTGGGAATTTGAGGTAAATAGGGTCAGAAATTTGCATTTGAATGTAGTGCAGAATAATGTGCAATGTACTGTTGTGGTGAGCTCAGAGTAAAAATTAAATAAAGCAGCTAATCCCTGGATAATAAACAAGGGAGATTGACTCAGCATAGTGGTGATGACCATGGGTACGGGTGCTGCCATTGGAAGACTTTTTTTAAATTCAAAAAGAAGATTTGAAACAATTTAAGTTGTACAACTTTCCTTGAGGTCTTGATGAACCACCAATGACAGAAAGAAAGCATTACGATAAGTCACTGAAGCATCCTGACACACAGAATGATCAAAAATTTTTCATTATTTTACAACAAAATTTAAAATCTTTAAAGTACTTTGTTTTTTGCGAATTTGACAACTTCATTTATCACACCACATGAATACAACTCGGTCAAAACTGTTCAAATATATTTTATATCATTGACCATTTTATTGCTGAAAATTGTTGCAAGGTTTCTTTTCTATTTTATAGTTAGTTTCATTCTAACATGTCTACAAAATGTGTAGATAATTCATGATTTTTTTTTCAAGAATTGTTGATTGTTGGCATTTGTTAAATTATGTTTATGGCAATAAATAATACTACTTTGACAAATTATGCATCGCAAAACGAGGTGCAATGTTCCTGCTCACGCAATCTACACGCGCTTGTGTTTGATTCTCATCAAACAAATGTCCAACAAATTATTAACCTGACTGTAGTCTTAATGACCTAACATGATTCATCTTGCTTCTTCACAATGGTCATGGTGAATTGGTGATGGTGACTTTTGATTGGTTGGATGGTCCCTTTATCATTTTTCACCTTGATATTTTATGATGTTATCATTTTTATTTTTTTTTACCATAGGCTATATCCTATTCCTAAACCATAACAAGTAGTGTTGAGGCTGTTTGAATAATGAAAACAGCCTATGTAAAAGACACAATGTCACAATAAAATCGCCGTAGGCCAGATGCATTATAACTTGGGTTTTATGAACTATACGGTCTCAATTCCTTCATGGCAGTTATTAAATATGACATTAACAACATGACAAAGGCAAACCTGTTTAGAAACCCAAGTTTAAGCAATTTTTGTAAAAACGGCAAAGTTCACCACATTGAAATTGTAGAGTAGCCACGTTTTGTTTATCTCCAAAAGATCGTCGGATATTACCCACAATGCATCTTGAATCTGAAATTGCGAAAGGGCTTATTTTTACATGTACATGTACTAGGGGAATACAAAGAAATTCTACTTGCTTTGTTATTGATGCAACAAGTGGCAACTACTGATTATATATTAAAATAGCATTAATAAAGTTTTTTTAATACTTTTAGGCCAAGTCAAAAAACTTTTGAGAGCACATAACTTCAAAACGGAATCGAATTTGAATTTTTCCTTTGACCTCATCTGTAGCCCCATAAAAATGTTGACTTCCATTTCACAAATCTGAGAGGGTGGGTTCCACACCTTGGTTTGTTTGGATGGAATGACCCCTTGCATGTCGAAAAAATAGAGGTAAAACTTTTGGAAAAACACGTGCGTTTCAGTGTAGATTATCCGATGAGCAAAACACGGCTAGTGGTTTTGTTGGGATATGACGGCGATAGACCAGAAACGAGGATCTCCTGACCGTACCGGCCCGTATGCGTAGTGTTTTTATAACAAAACACACACAACACTGTAAATTGTGGGTGGGAAGCGGAGTGTTCGATTTTAGAAAATAAACGTACAGAAAAACTGGGGTTTTTCTCAGAAAATGGGATGATAAAACACAAAAATTGCGATGCACAGGATTGAATTTTCATGCACAGAGCACAATGTACATGCTCTGTGCATGTAAAACCCCTCCAAATCGAACACTGTTGGGAAGAGATTACAATCATGTGAATGAAATGTTCAGAACATTTCCGATGTCAGTCCCAATCTTTACCGAAGGCCGCTACAGCTGTCATAGCACATGGTATCGCACCATTTTGTAAACACGACATGTGAATGATGTGTGAATAGCT
Organism: Ophioderma brevispina; assembly: GCA_023653785.1. Taxonomy (NCBI): domain Eukaryota; kingdom Metazoa; phylum Echinodermata; class Ophiuroidea; order Amphilepidida; family Ophiodermatidae; genus Ophioderma; species Ophioderma brevispina. The sequence continues at coordinate 51,085 of JAMKCH010006135.1, forward strand.
GCCACCGGGATTTAAAAGTGCCGATTTCTCTTTTTGGCAGTAAGGGATTGTTCATAAACGAGTAGAAACTTGGGTAACAAGCCGTTATTAATCCATGTGAGTATCGGTAAGTGGAGCAATATTTCGTGTAGAAATTCTATGTTTTTTTGTTGCCTCCTGCGCCTCTGTCACCCGTTGAAACATGTTTTGTTGGTTTCTGTTGAAAAAAACTTGAATACTGTTGACGGCTGCCAACAATTCTCAAGTTGTAGACTAGAAAAGTGTTATTCACACAAGGCCGCCATATCAATGGTACTGAAAACATTCTTGATCTACTTTTACATCCCACACTGCACTCCTCCACTCTACTAGACCACACCCGGGACTTAGCGGCCACTCAGCTGTGCTTGGAAGTTTTGAAATTAAAAACAAATTTGCCAAAGAAAAAAAATTCAGCCAGTGACGCATCCCAAGTGGAAGAGTGTTGACGAGGCCGAATTCAAAGCAAGCAAAGATTATTGCCGACAAATTCTCACTTCTTCTCAGAAGCCAAAACAGTCGAAGAAAAACTGGGCATCTTCAGAGATTTCAAAATACAACTGGTTAATTCAAGTGTTCCCCATAAAACCACCTCGGGTAATAGAGGAGCACCCTGGTTCAACAACAACTTGAAGACGAAAATTAGGAAAAAAGAAAAGTTGTATGCCCGCGCAAGGCTTTCCAAAAACGAAGCAGACTGGACTAAATATAAGGACTATAGAAATACAGTCAACAAGCTCATCAGACAAAATAAGCGGAATCATGAAAAAGATATCATCAATACAGAACAACCAAAGAAATTCTGGCGCTACATAAGATCTAAAAAGAAAGACAATACTGGCGTTCCAGTCCTTAAAGTCAACGACAAAACCCTCACCAAAGACAGTGAAAAAGCAGAAGCATTTCCCAATTCCAAAGCGTGTTCACTAGGGAGGATACCAATCCATCGGTAATGCCAAACATCAAGAAGAAACCCTATGTTGACATGCACGATTTTACCATCTCAGTCGAAGGAGTTGAGAAATTACTTACGAATATTAATTCATCGAAAGCTATTGGCCCTGACAACATTTCAAATTATGCACTCAAAATAGCCGCCCATGAGATTGCACCTGTTCTTCGTTTCATATTCCAACAATCCATGGTCACCCCTATATACAAGAAAGGACCTACTACAGACCCTGCAAATTATAGACCAATTTTGCTGACAAGTGTGTGTTGCAAAATATTAGAACCAGGCTTCGAATTGCAATTTTAGAATAACATGCACCGGTGCATGTAACTTCAAAAATTACATGCACAAGGTAAAAGTTACATGCACATGCTAATGTAAACATGGATTGGTGGTACTGCTAACCTTTATTCATAACAGACTCTGGTACGTTTAGACTATTGACAGTTGGCTCAAATTTTATCATTTCAGCATTCAATGAATTCACAAAGTTTAAATTTACATGCACACGTGCATGCAGGATACAAAAATTACATGCACAGAGAGAAAGCTACATGCACCTGTGCATGTGTGCACCTGGGTAATTCGAAGCCTGATTAGAACACATTATCGACAGCCAACTTATGCGCCATCTTGATATTAATAACATTTTATCAGATACGCAACATGCCTTTCGCAAAGTCCGTTCAACAGAGTCGCAACTCATTCTTACAATTCATGATTTAGCTCGAAACTACAACAACCGCACCATTACCGATCTAGCAATTTTAGACTTCTCAAAAGCGTTTGATGTTGTTCCCCACGAGAGATTGCTTCTTAAACTAGATCACTATGGCATCCGTGGCAATGTCAAGCGCTGGATCAAAAAAAAAAAAAAAAAAAAACACGATTTTACCATCTCAGTCGAAGGAGTTGAGAAATTACTTACGAATATTAATTCATCGAAAGCTATTGGCCCTGACAACATTTCAAATTATGCACTCAAAATAGCCGCCCATTGAGATTGCACCTGTTCGCTGTTTAATTCCAACAGTCCATGGTCACAGCTATATACAAGGAAAGGACCTAATACCGACCCTCAAATTATAGACCAATTTTGCTGACAAGTGGTGTTGCAAAATATTAGGAACCGGCTTAGAATTTGCAATTTTAGAAATAAAATGCACCGGTGAATGTAACTTCAAAAATTACATGCAACAATGGGAAGATGGCACATACGGTGGTAAAATATAAAAGTTACCTGCACATGCTAAGTAAAACATGGATTGGGGGTCTGCTAAACCTTATTCATAACACTAGTACGTTTCGACTATTGACAGTGGCTCAAATTTTATCATTTCAGCATTCAATGAATTCACAAGTTTAAATTTACATGCCACACGTGCATTTGCGGATACAAAAAAATTACATGCACAGAGAGGAAGTTACATGCACATGGGCATGTGTGCACCTGGGTTACTTCGAAGCCTGATTAGAACACATTATCGACAAGCCACTTATGCGCCATCTTGATATTAATAAAATTTTATCAGATACGCAACCTGCCTTTCGCAAAGTCCGTTCAACAGAGTCGCAACTCATTCTTACAATGCATGATTAGCTCGAAACTACACACACCGCCACCATTACGAATCTGCCAATGTTTAGACTTTCAAAAGCGTTTGATGTTGTTCCCCACGAGAGATTGCTTCTTAAACTAGATCACTATGCCATCCGTGGCAATGTCCAAGGCTGGATAAAAGCATTTCTCACTATAAAGCTCCAAAGAGTAGTGGTAAATGGGACAGCTTCAAATGGCAGAAAGTTTTTGAGTCTTGAGTGGCGTGCCTCAAGGAACAGTCACTGGTCCCCTATTTCGTCTCTTTAAAACGAAATCCAGGAAGTAGTTAGTAGTAAAATTCGCCTCTTCGCCGACGAGTGCCGTGTTATAAAATAACATCACAAATCCAGCAAGATTGAAGTTAAAATACAAATGATTAAACAACCTTGTGGTGGGCACACTACTTGGGGGAATGCGTTTTAATGAAGCACAATGTAAATCATGCAGGTGACAGCAGACGAATGTAGATAACCGGAATTATACAATGATGCGGTTAAGACTGGACGTGAAACAGGACTGCCAATACCTGGGGCTTTAATATCCAAAATAATTCAAAGGAATTAAACAAAGTCAAATGCAGCAAACAAATCATAAGAACATAGGTTTCATCCAGCAAAAATTCTACCATACTTCAACAATACCAAAGAAAAGTTGTACCAGACCTAGTCGGCCACACCTGGAATATGGCATCGCAGCCTGGAGCACATACACTGGTAAAAAAAACATAAATCTCCTTGAACGCATACAACGGAGAGCTGCCGGTTAAGTTAAAAACATCTACCACGCGTGAAGATAGCGTCTCAAACATGATTGCATCGCTGGGATGGGACAGCCTACAAGATCGCCGAGACTGCTCACCGCCTAACATGCTTGTACAAAATCATCAATGACAGTGGATATCTCCAAGAACTACTAGTTCTGCTAAGCATAACTCCACCATTATGTCTTTAACATGCCATGTTGTCATTAACAGATTTGAAGTTATGCAAAAACACCTGGAATAAACCTTTCCCCTGTTACCTACCTCAACTTTGTCGATCTCAAAACCCTCGAAATGTACGATATATCCTGTTTTCACTATCAAACCCAACTTGAGATCCTATATAATGCGACTGAAATGTACCCCCCCCAAAAAAACTTAAATTAGAAATTAAAAATTTGAAGAAAATTGCGACTACAATCACTTTCGGAACATGAGAAGGTTTGTTCTCAGGAAAATGATGGATTTCTAATGTTTTTAGACAAATTTTGAGGATTAACTACATTACAAAAGGTATTATTATTATCTAAGGATATATCAACTCGTTTTGAATTGCTTTGGTATTGTGTTCGTCTGCAGTCTGCACAAAGTTGGCTCTTTGAAATGGAGTACTCATGCTGGTAACAGGGGAAAGGTATTCCATGACATTGTGTTTGCCATAAACCCCACATCTGTTAATGACAACATGTAAAGACATTTAGGCTAATGGAAAGTTGTTGATTTCCCAGTTTCCCGTCATTTTTCATGACTGCGTGGGGGAATTGTTTCATTATTCATTATTGGGCAGATTTTCATTATTGACGCCAAGTTAACTGCTCGTATGGTTTGTTTTGAGGCACGAAAAAACAATACTTTTGACCAGGCTTCATTTAAATAAAAATTTGGTATGTTTAGAAAGGTTGTTTGCATGTACGGCCGGTTTCAGAGGTTAGAACTGCAACTTTTTGCTGGTTTTGAATTAGGAATAGTGTGTGTAAAAAGAGAAGGGCCTAAAATATCATTGTGGGTATTTTTACTTATATCCCTACAGGGCCTACCTCACACTATCTAACAAAAGTTCCTTCTCTTGTATTTCAGGAGAACAGCCATTCCCAAGTGGTCAAATCTGGTCAATTTTTTGTCAACCTAAAAACAATGTATTTTTTGTTTTCAGTTTGCCACTATAACCCTGTTGATCCCATCAGATTATTTTTTATTTTATTGCTATTTATTAGTGCTTTCTAAACAAGTAAACAACCAAATTTTTGTAAAGCCTTTTACAAGGGACTTTGAACCCTGTCAACACGAGTGGCAGGACGTGAAAATTTTCAGTTCACATTTGTACAAAGTTTTCTGCCCTGTCTAGAAAAGACAAAAAACATGATGTAATGGATGATTAGTTATGACCAATACATCATAAACACTTTGCAAATCTTATGCCAAAAGTTGATTCTCCTGGTTGAAACTAGGATTTTTGGAGCGATTGGAATAACTGTTCACCCAATTTTCCGTGCAAAATTTGTTAACGTCACTGCCATTTTTTGGAATGTCTAAACTTAGTTTGGGATTACTGCTTTCTGGTAGTGTTTAGTATTTACACATTTTCAGTCCAATCTATTCAAATGGTGCAAACTTTTAAGGTAATAGGTCCCAATAGCTTTGCATCAACCAATCTAATTTTTACGTTCCACACATGTCCGTCCATGCCACTTGTCACGTCCTGCCTTTGTGCTCCTATATCTCTAAAATCATAGAGATACTGCTTGGAATTTTATAGTTTGTTATATTGATGGATGGTAAAGTGAATGGAAAATTTATTTCAAAGTGTGTTTGGTTAAAGTAAAAAATGCCAATTTTGCACGTCCGCAATTTCCGTTCACAGTCACGTCCTGCCAAGTAGCAAAAAATACCGATGTAAATTAAGCAGTTTTGGAATATTAGAAGCACAAGGAGTTCAATACTGTAGTGTTTATTGGCAGTTAGTATAAGACCTTACTTAAAGTAGCCTCAAAAGCAGTGTATTATTATAACTCAACAGGTCGTCTTTTAGGTCAACAAATTCCCTTTCACAGTCACGTCCAGCCATTTACCATTTTCACCCAGTATTTTTTGGGCTATTAATGGACACAATTTGCCCAAATTTCTTGTTGTGTGTTTCCCATACATTGAATTAGCAATTCAGGGAAAATTAGTGGGTTCTGGTCGCAAGTCAGAACTGGTCCCCCCAAATGGTGTTTTGGTTCACCGGTGTCCTTTTTTTTCAGGTATCTAATTTTTTTCTAGTACTTCCACTTAGTCTATGTCAATAAATGTGTTTTTATCTTGTTGCCTGTTATTTCTTCTTAAAATAAAGAATTCCCAGGTTTTTTGGATTTCTATAACAAAGTTATGGCACGAAGAGTACCGATGGGTCCAGGTGGTGCCGGCGTTGAGGAGCCGGCAGTTGAGGCGCCCATAGAGTTACACACAAAATAGTGTGAAAAGGCAAAACTTTGGAGCTTCATAACGTCAAAAGTATAAAGCTAGAGAGCTCCAATTTTTCACAACACAATAAAGATAAATGTATACTTTATCAATTTAGACGACTAATTTGTTTGTAACAATAATTAAAATGATTAATTAAATATGTTAATTAGTGTAGTTATTTTACCAACATACTAACGTTTTTTTACCACATGAAATATGATTCCCAATGTTTGCGTGTCAGTTTCAACATCCATGCCTAAAGAACTTAATTGCACAAAAATGAAGATGAATGTACATATTGTACACAAGTTTATTTGATAATTTCCAAGTAATAATTATTATATGCTAATTAAGTAGGTCTGCAAAAAATTAAATTCTGTCCATGGTCAAAGTGTGCACAGACACACCACGTCATGTCTCAGTGCTTTGGGAATTAGTTTTCTTTGTTACTTCATACATGTATGCTATACATGAGTGTACCATAACAATTAAATGTAATTTGTAAGTTTGTACTTATTTTAATTACATAGTGGGTTAATACCATTAAACTGAGAAACAGATCCTATGGACACAATAAAAAATTAAAAATTTAGCAAAGAGAATAAAGGTCCTACAACTACTTCCAAACATAATATGTTCCCGATTTAAATTCATTTTTAAGGTATATTTCAAACAGAAAAAAAGAAACTACAAAACAAAGTATAGAGCAATTAATTACCAAGGTCGCCATCTCATACTACTTCAAACTTTTGCCGGTAGAAATTATTTTTATATTCATTTTTAGCGAAGCAAAGAAAACTCTAGAAATGCCTAAAATGCCTGGGGGAAATGTGCAAGTGTCTAAGGCATTGCACTCAAGGCTCTTTGCAGCCCCAGGCTCTTGTGCAGCCCACAGGGATGTACCATTAGACTTCCCAGGGGAGCTGTCGTTTTTTTCTAAAAAAAAAGTTGACTGCTATATGATGCAAAAAAAAAAAAGCTTGACTCACCATCAGAAAACTTGCCCGGTCCACTGACCGCCCAAAAAAGGTGCATTTTTTGGAAAAAATACTGACTCTCAACTAAAAAAACTTTCCAAAGGGGGGAGAAGGTATCGACCCAGACTATATACATTCTATGGTAGTAACACGACCACTGTTCAGGACGATTCTGTTGAATTTTAGCCATGTTTAAGGAACAATGGCTGGTTATTTCTAATTGCTTTGAACACATTTAATTTTGTTAACCATTGCTTACAAATTTCTTATGCCAAGAATTTACGCAAACTAGGTGCTCCTATCCGTTTTGCATCAGCCGCTCTGATGGCTGCGCAGGGCAGTAACAAATGTGAAGGTGTTTTGGTGACTTGTCCTCGTGTGAAAGGATTTGGGAGTTCGGGTCCATCCGCATTTCTCAGGAGTGGGCATGGAAAAGGGGAGGTCGATGCCTGCGGCAGGTATTTAAACTGAAGCGCGGAAAGCGTTGTAAGAAACATTAATAATCACTTCAGTGTGCTGTGATCTTCCCAGTTTTTTTGTTCAGAAGAAGCTGGTGGGAAAATATGTGGGAAATTCATCAAGTCTGTTTGGGAGAAAATATTTTTTATGTTTGATGAATCAGAAATAGAGACTGAACGTATCAGATCCAATTTTTTCACCACAGGAACACAAAAACGACCCTCAGTAGCCTCTACCAATGCAGAAGGCTATTGATGACAAGGTTGCTTTCCTGCACATTTATGTACATAGTTGTATTTCATCGACTTTCTGAGGGGTGTGCTTCAACAAAGATTATGTTGATTGTTTTTAAATTGGTGTCCCTTCTCAATATTATATCAATGATACTTTGAATGCAAATGAAACTTATACTTCAACACCTGATAACACCGTGATGTTTCCTTTTTGTCAACAATCCGATGTATGACTGATTTTTAAGGACAGTGTTGTTGCAGTTCTCGCCAACACTGAATCGTGTAGCGATTATTTTCCTTTTCATGTCACATCTGATGTTATGGTTTGCACTGCCAAGAAAATTTGTCATGCTTACTTGCTTAGGCCACACTTATGCCCTGCATGAACAAATGTACTTCATGGTTTTTATTATGAGTTTAAGAAGTCAAACAGAAAAGGTTGTGTATACAAACAATCTCTTGTGATTCCGATTTGGTAATTCCATTTGGTGTTGGTTATCTATGTCGGTTGACTTGGCAGTTGAACATGATAGCCCCCCCCCAAAAAAATCCTTTGTCCTTAAAGTTGAGGACCATGAAGATATCATGGTTTTCTATAGCTGCACTTTAAAACTGGACAGTTGTTGAGAAATGTGTGATCTTATTAATGTTAAATCACCCTTACACTGTGGTGAAAACCTAACAAGTTGTAAAAATGTACCTTATATTAATTAGACACACCCCTGTACTAAGTGACAAAAAGACTTTTTCAGCCACCCTATAGACAACATTTTTAAAACATTGTGTACAAATAATTTAATTTCCCATTTCATTTCATTTTAAACCTTAAACTGCTTTGACATTTCTTAAATACCCTAGTTTCAAATGGGTAACCGGGGGCGTTTAATTCTATTTTAATGTGCCGGAAGAACCACATTACAACTTTGAACCACCCTGTATACTGCAAACTTGGTATATTTCGTTAAAAAAAAATAAAGAAATGTGTTGAACATACCAAGTTTGTATTAAAACTAATTTAGAAAAGTGTCATAATGTAAAAGAACACTTCCACATTTCACAATGCTCAATACTTGCATATTTTTTTAACATTTGAAAGTACTTGTTTGATCACTGTATTTCCTGCCTCACAGGACAAAGGCAACCCGTAATTATTTTTATTGATAGCCCATCATTAGTATCATTCAAAATTCATAAGTGGTTTGGCTCACTCATTTTGATTTTAAAAAATTCATTGGTCTTCATTATGGTGCAAAAAATGAACATTTTCTTCATGTTACAAACACCCTATATACTTTTTTTACCCCCCCTGTCTAATTACGCTTATTTTAGAATTGAAATCCTTGGAATATAAGCTTTCCAGCAATATATAATTTTGTGGGTCTCAAGTGTACAAATTCAAAGTTAACAATCTGTTGAAAATGAAAATTGGCGTGGTTTTTTCAACTTTTTGGTGTGAAACAAAAAAGAGGACCAGTTCTTTCTTCTGACTTGCGACCCTGCTCGTTAAATATTTTATAGTTCTTTTATTAAAACTTTTTCACATGAAGTACCCATTTTTGGCCTTAAAAAGGCATAAAATGGAGCATAAAATTTTTAAAACTTGATCTGTAATGTTCATATTTGGACAGATATCTTTCAAATACCAAAACACAATTATTTAATGTGCCATAAACACTTTTAGAAACCCTAGAAAAAATCCATATTTTTCTTAAAATATATGTATTTATCAAAAATGAAATATAATATTTTGGGTAAGTACACAAGATTAAGCTCCGTACCTAAAAACTACTAAAATATAATCCTTAACTCCCGTCAAAAATTAAACACAAACAAAAAAGTTTTTATCAAGTTTGAAAATTGGACCCCTTGGTTGACAAAAGTTGCATCTACCTGTGAAACAGGCCGTACACAGTTTACACGTGCCAAACAAATGATGACACAAGAATTTCACAAATATCATGTATTTATCTAAATGTAAATTTATTTTTCAATTATATATACCTAACACTGCAGGCTATATATTGTGAGGACTACTAACCGATCACAATATCCACAACTTCATCATACTTGCACTTCCATATACCACAAAACAACCACAAAATTTGATTGTGGTATATGTGGTGTATGCTTATAGTAGATTAAAATCAGAACTATCCAAATTGGAGTAACTCATCATACATGTATACTACAAGATAACCAAGATATAAACAAAAAGCTGCACCATAGGCCACAATGTAACAGGGCGCAAGAGAATTGGCGGGCCCAGGAACCTTGGTGTTTATAGGCTTACATGGCGCGGTCGGGTGCGGGATGTATGTGAATGTAACCCCACTTTATATGTCAATGTAAATATCACATATCCACAACGCCCACAAAATATTGCAGGTTCTGTAACTATTATATACCACAATATTACCTTGTGGGCGTTTTGTGGTGTAGAACCTTGTTAGGGTTATGAAAACCTTCGAAAAAATACAGTAAATTCCTATAATATCATTTATTTTGAAACGTGCAAATATAGCGCGTTACCCACCCAGTGCACGGTAGAAATTCCCATTTGCAACTAGTCTAGCCTTTACTACAGCTGTAAGTTAAACTTCGTCAATTGACGTGTTTGATATGCACCTGTCGGAGGGACTAAACCTAGTCTCGAGTCAATAGCGCCGTGTGGTATATAATCCATTTTAAATCATGTTCACGCAGCATTTGGCCAAAGATACCTATTCAAATCGATCAATCATGGTTTAAAGTTAGAAAACATACTACCGGAAGAGGTCCTGAGCCGGGAACAAACGAAAATTGGTTATTGATTCTTAGAAATGAACGTTTCCGATTCTTCTGGCCCCTGTCATCGTAAACATACTAAAATGCAAATTCGTGATATCAGCTTAAAACCAAATCGTTTTTTGTTCTTAACAGTTGGAAATTAGTCCCATACTTGTGACTTCACATGACGTTTTTTTTTTTTTCTTTAAACAGAAACAGTATGCCTTTAACAGTCTGATGGACGTCCCAAAACATTATGGGCCGTATTCTCAACGATGTTTAAAATAAACGGTGGTTAGGCCTAAACTGTGGTTACTAAACGCACCGCTTAAAAAACCGTGGGTTAAATATTTTGAACAAGTCGTTTAGCTAACGCACTGTATTTCAACGCCGTAAATATCATCCACCGAACTTTGACTTAATCTCGCCTATATCATTACGTGTGCGTGCACAATATTTATATGCAGACAATGCCTTCCGTAGTGTAAATGCAACGCATGAAGCCCACGTGTAATTTCAAGAATGTCGCGTTACGCAAGGAGCCTTAGAATTTGTTGAATGATGCAGACAAAACCCCGGGCCTATTTAAAACTGTTTTATGTCGTTATGCCGGCACTTGCTATCATTCAATCTATAAACAGCTAAACACGAGCATGAAAATAGAATCAAAGGAAAAATGGACGAGCAGAAAACTGAGGACCTCGGAAAGAAATAAAGAAATAAAGGAGGTAACTGGTCGAACCACGATATCACATAGAGCTTAAAATATCAGCATTTATGAAAAGCGTGAAGTTAAACACGTCTTAAACTACCCTCTGACCAAGTTAATATAACAACTTTTAGCATTTTTAGCGATGTTCGGCTAAATTTAAAAAGCGTTTAAAGTTAATCATGCTTTGATAATTGCGTTATTAGCGGGCGTTTAAAATTACGATTTAACCAGTTATTAGCTGTTAAACATCGTGTGGAATACGGGCCTATGTGTATTAGCTATGACATTTTTGTGTACCTTCAATTTCGCCCACTTACAACAGTCCCCCGTCCAATTTTCATACACCCGGTGGCTTTCAACTAAACACTCTTTCACGTTTAGCACCAGTAATATCCACTTTTAAATACAATCTAAATATTTCACTAAGCACCTGGCATTACAAAATCAGACTTATTCCACCGTCCGAGCTTAAGTACAAGTCTTGGAAATTTCATTAAATTACACTTCATTTAAAAGTGATGAGATATTTATGAACTATCCTGTTTGTTATAACACTCCTAAGGAATACTTTCAAGGTGGAATCGAGTAATATTTATTCGCAGAAAATTATTGAGAATGTGAAGACAAAAAATTTTGTCATATCAGTTACACATTATTTTTGGCATGACTCCTCCTAGCCTTTATCAAGGCTTTGGATTATTTATTCAATTCATTTGTGGGGAGTCCGCCCCTCTCCGGACCGCCTCAAGTTCAGCAGTCGTAATCCAAGCCTTTTCGCAAATATTTCCTTTTCGTTGTTTACTCATTGTTTTTTTCGGGAATATTTCTTCCCGAAACTATAAGGCGATCGTTGCATTGGTCAATGATGAATGTCATCGTTCGCTTAAAATAGTTCCCCTTAGAATAACGAGTTAATTGGACTGATCAATAACCATTCCATTATTGGGTTTTTGGTACCCGTTTCAAAACAAAGCGAATACCGGGGCGAATACAGCCATGATCCCTGATGCATGCTTGGGAATGTCAATGGCGAACTTTTGCTGCTGTGAAAACGGCACGGTGAAAATCATGGGGGAATTTACATGCATCGTTTTGTCAGTGTCACTGTTAGACTGTAGGATCACCGGTGTACATGGTGTAGGATTTTCGAGCTCGCACACGTACGAGGTACTGTGTGAATAGGGACTATCAATGAGTATTGAAGCTACGGCTACGTGTACTGATGTGCTTCGCTTACTATAATGTGAATTTCAGTAATTGTAGTGAACGGATTTGTATTTTACACGCCCATAGTTTCATTGCATTCGTTCAGCCATGGTTCGGCCGGAAGTTTAGCCTTAAATTGTGCCGTAATAGGTGCCTGTCAAGACATGGTAAGTTCACGAGGTAAGTTCATGTCTAGACTAGGATGTGCGTGGTCCCCTAAAATCTCGGAGTGAATTTGTGAACTGGACTTCAGTTCTGGCTTGAATTTTGGGATGTTCGCCAAGTCACATTTGCGTGGCATGTTGATACGCGGGTCAGGATTCAGCATTTCATTTATGTTCAAAATCACTGTCTTGTCTGTGAGTGGCAATTTTGAATGGTCATGCCGTACAAATATTTGCTAAAATGACTGACGTATGCCCTAGTTATAGTCGCGTCACAATTCCTTTTCTGAATAGGCGTCTGCATCGCGCGCGAAGATTGCTGCGTCGTAACTCGCAGACTAGGTATTCCTTTAAGCGTTGTCATGGTTCTGCTGGCGGGAAGCTGGCGTAGTCGTGATGCAGAGAAAAGGAATTATGAGAGAGCTGAGTAGTCTCATATTCAGTGTGTTTGTGCAGGGGGAGGTGGAAAACTTTTACTAGCCTTTACTGGGGACTTTTATTTCGCAGAGATGGGCTACAACTAGCCCATCTGCCATTCATCTCACAACAGTACGGACTCACTCGCACTCGCCGCTGTCAAGAACTTTGTCGATTTTTGCTTTGAATCGTATGCTAATTAAGCCGTGCAAAAATCGATATGGTAATTTGACGGGCGGACGTCATCATATGGCAAGTATATGAAACGTTGTCATCGAGAAATTGGCGGTGGGCTTTACGATGACGACTACATTCTGATTGGACACATTATGCTTGTACTGGAAATACCAAGTTGCGCAAAGACGCCTCGCTCCGCTATGCCTCACGCCTTCGGCGTTCGAAACGCGCCTTTGGCACGCTCGCGGTGGTGGATATGTAATGCGAGGCGTCTTTGACAAAGACGACGACTCCTCATTAAGTTAATGGCATATGATAATTGGCATAAGGAGGTGTCATGCTCAGCAGGACTACGTGGGAAAATTTGAAAAAATGAATTATTTGGAAATAATGTTATTTGATCGGCATTTCTTTCTTGACCGGAGTCGGGAACTGGGAATCAAACTTTCCATTAAATAATGTGGAGTTATGCTAGCCAGAAATACAAAGACTACATCCAACCAAGACCACAGAGCCAGAAGTGGACATAATAAACAACTAAAGACTTATTATTTTTATACTACCAACTCAACATCATTTGCCAATTCCTTTTTTACCACGTACAATAACACAATGGAACAACCGGCCTCAATCTACCATTTCCCAACCATCCAAAGATTATTTTTTCAACAGTATGTAACCATTCCAACCTTATTGTGACCCACCCCGCAACCTCCTGTTAAAGGGATATGCAGCGATATTGCGAGAGCAAATTGCATTGTTTTAGTTACAAATCAAGATAAGTAGTACCATTCAATAAAACTAACGAAACGAAATGGAACAAAAAACACAAAATAGTGAAAAAAAATGAAGTATTTCAGGAAATTTGATCAATCGTCTCCCGCAACTAGACATACATCGATGGGGT
>JAMKCH010006136.1:0-40639 GCA_023653785.1 Ophioderma brevispina
GAATTGAAAGTTGAAGGACCAATAAATGACACTGCCACTTTCACTTCATTTAAGTACCTTTTGTACTCCCCTATTTTTTTTTTCACCTAGAAAAAAAATCATACAGAGCAGTGCAAAATTGCTACTGTCCATTCAATTAGCTAGACCCTTGTTTTTAATTAATATTTAGAGAAGGTATTAGTGCCGGGAGAACATCGTGAAAGACAAGTGGTATTCATCTAATTCCCCAACAAGATTTGGAAGGTGCGCTGCTGAACAATATTTCTTCATAACCCAATTCTCATTCAATTTCGTGATTTTTGGCCATCAATCTGCAAGGAATCCGGAACCATCCGAATATTCGTAATGAGCATAAACTTTGTTTCAGGAATTTTTCCATTTTACATAGGGGTGTAAAAGTTTGCCATCGCTCTTTGACAGTAGAAAACATTGATGAATATCATGCAATACAGTGCTTCACTGTGTTAATAGTCTAAATCGTCTATTTATTCCTGGGATTTTGAATGTACTAGTAGTCAATCAATTACCCTGATCAACTTTTTGTCTTATTCCCTGGTTTGTTTTATAGATGAGGTGACATCACGTTTACAAACGCAACTTAGCCCTGGTCTACTGACGGATCGAGGTGTGAAGGCCTAGGACATCACATACAGCTACGTACAGCACTATTCAATGGGCTTATTTTATACTGATTGAGGCGCGCCATTTTAAAAAGCACCAATCCTAATGTTGCTCAGCATACTGCCGGACAGCGCTTTGTTCTTACAAACCTCGGTGATCGTCACATGCCCTCTTCTATACAAAAATATGTGCGTAAAACTTTCAAAGAAATTACAAATACCATACATTCTTTGTAGTATGACCTTTTAAGAGAAGATGCACAATATGAGCAGGTCACTGACCGGACCAGATTCTTCTGGTCCCGCCGATATTGAATCGTGGGGATCCCAAAGATGATGTATCGCTACATCGATAAGTCGCTTCCTACCCTAAAGTATTATAAAACCAAGACCACCTCACCGCCATTTGTTTACTGGTACCAAACCTATGGACAATTATTTGCAACTTTGGAGGGGAACAGGGTCAAATTTCAATAGATTTGTAGGTACATTCCATCCTAGTTTGAAATTTAAAAATCCTGTTGGTAATTTCCGTGAATACAAACTTTTCTTTTCAACAATTTTAATAATTTCCCCACATACACCTCTACCTTCTCTACTATTAATTAAAAACCGAGGGTCTAAGCTAATTTAAATGGACAATAGTCCTATTAAGGCACTGGAAGTAGAACCCCCCGATTGGATGGGCCCAACTGATAAATTAACCTTAAAAACACCTATATGTTTCTTATTTTAAAAATGAAAAAAATACACCGGTCCTTGGACCTCGCACGTGTCGCCTGCCCTGTGTTGGGTGGGGTTTGGGTGGTGGGGGGTGCAAGAGATAGGCCTCATATGCCTTTGCCCTTGGCATGTGACCTTTGACCGCATCAACAAATGAGGCATCCAATGCTGCACCTAGGACTCAAGTTTGGTTCCAATTGATTTCAAACTTTTCAATCGAAGTCAATTTTACATTTTCAGCCATGTTACAACTTGAACCTCACATGACCTTTGACCTTGGCAGTGGTGACCTTTGACCTCATCACAATTGAGGGATCACCATGTGCATCTATGATTCAAGTTTGGTTTAAATCCATCGAAGTCTACAGATATTAGAGGCAAATGTTAACCCTTTTTTCACAACAACAGTCAACAACACCATGGATACAACGGGTCCTAAGTGTCTTCCTGGCGCTTAAGCAGGTGACACAACAATGAGGCAAATCTCCCCTCCCCTCTACCTTTTATTGCAATGCTTGGATGTAAGGACTTGAGGTTAGCAGGGTTGGAGTGAGAATTTTCCACACTAGGAAATTTAAAGATAACTGGGGCTTATTACAAAACAAATATTCTCATGATTTTTTTTGCCTAGCCTATATGACCCGTTTGTGGAGCGCATATAGCCCAAACCGCGCCCAAAATGAGAGGTGTACCTATTTTTCATAATACTATAAACAACAGTGCTTAAAAGTTTTGGTTAGACACAACATTTCTATGCATCTTTCATAATTTGGACCATTGTGCAGGGATAGAAATGTGGGCTATGAAACTTACCATAAACATTTCAATAACCCAGAAAGCTTACCAAATTATTGATATGAACTAGATAAAAAGCCAACACAATATGAATGGCAGGTACGCAGCTGTCAAAATCACACAGCTTGAACCAACTTGGCGTCAGTACCCTTGATTTAGTTCCTTTAAAAAACAAACAAAAACCTTTTATGTATTCGGGATTGGTTTAAAAAGATATCAATTAGGTTATGTTTTCCAAATATGCTACATATCACCAAATCTATGAGAAAATGTCAGGTTTAAGGTTCAAAGGTACTGTTTGGTGGCACCCCTGACCCCAATAATCATGCATCTAGAACTAGGCCTTGTGGGACCTATGTTTCATGCCCGGATTCATCCTAATCCCACAGTCATTTCCTTGTCAAACTTCTACAATAGACAATACACACAAATCTGTTAACCCTATGTGTGCATCATAAACTGCCCATTATTAATTACAATGGACTTTTTTTCAATTTTTTGAGCCCCAATGCAACGTTGGTAAGACTGGTGGGTAATTGTTGGCTACAGACGGCAGAGCTGCTTTCAACTGGTAATTGCAATGGATATATGATGTACTTACAACCACAGAAATGCTGGTTATGAAGGCAGGCAGTGCGGGGGGTTTAAATGTCAAGTAAGTGCAATGCTTGCCACGTGCTACATCTGTGTGCTGCCTCGTATTAGGATAACTCAATTTTACCTTTTCCTTCAGACAGTCGGTGGCTCCTGAAATGGTTTTTCAGGTGCTGTGTCGTCTGAAGAACCATTTTAAGACCCTGACCACAGACTTGGCAATAATATTATGTTTGATGGAAAATTTCTGAAATGGCAGCTTATTCACTTACAAACTTGTTGCACTCACGCAGCCAAACATTTGAGGCAATGCAAGTGCCAAGAAAACAAATCATGGAACAAAATGTACTGAGAAGAAAAGGCATCCAATTTCACAGTAGCAAGACTGTGCAGTCCATCAATTCCCCCCAGTCAAATTAGAATTACTAACAGCCACTTCATTCAGTTGCCATTGGCCCCACATACTATTTGGTTCGTTACACATGTAGTAAATGTTATGTACTAGGTGCAAAGTCTCCAGCCAGATGCAAAAGGGCTATGAACTGCACACAGATAATTTGTTAACCCTCTGGCACCATAAGGGTGTATTGAGTCCTCCCACAATGCACTCGGTTTGGGGAAATTTCCCCTCAAACAAGGTCTGTGATCCCACAATTTCCTATTCTTCAAACAACAAAAAACCCTGAATTTTACACTCATTATAGCCCATGAAGCCTAGATTTATCACATCATGAAATGTTTTGTGGTGCCTTATAATTCTTGCACACTACAATTAACTGACTGTGTTTAGTACCGTAACACTATAGGGCACATTGCCCATTGCATTAATGGATTGGTTCAACCCCCCTCATGTTTTGTCAACACTAGAAGTACTATACAATGCTCTATAACATCCCCTCACTGGCTGGCCATATTTTCAAACATGGGAAATTCTAGGGCATTGAGACATTATGTGTGGTTGGGGGTGGTATAACCCATTTAGGTTTGACATAATATCCAAATGTTATTTCTAAAGCTATTTACTAGAGATCGCTTTCACAATATGGACCTAATAGAGAAATAGCCAGTGCACACAACATTTATAACCATTAAGTTTATATAACATTATAACAGTTTAGAGAGATTACCAAGTATTTTGTGCGAGTTCCAGGTCCTGTGCATTCTGGCTGTAACTGGCATAAGTAACTGTTTTCAGTTTTCCCACCATGAATGTTCACAATTTAATACCTCAAAGGTATTTTGTCAGGCCCAGTTCCCATTTTAGTTATTGGTAATCAAAGTTGAAATTCAAAACCTTGGTTCATTGTTTGACTTTGCAATTTGTCTAAAAACATTTAAAAAATAGACTTTAATATTTATAAAATAACTGATTGAATTATTAAACCGAATGATATTTTACAGCCTGTTTTTCTCTCCACTCGTATGTTTTTAACCAGAACTCACGATCCACTGTTTTGTTTCAAATCATATTCAATAACTCAAATGCCTTACCTATAACCAAAAATAATTTTCCTTCATTTATTTAAGAGACACTGGCAGCATTTGAACATAGTACACCCTCAAGATTTTTCAAAATTGATATTTTGCATGATTGTAAAGCTATGATATACATTAGTCCTCACTTGAATGATTAAGACATCCGCACCCTTATAGTAAACCGAACAATTTTATAATAAAATGACCCAGCAACATTTATTCACAGACGGTGTTTTAACACAAGAAAACACATGCCAAAGTGTTAATTCCCACGGCCTGCACAGTGTTGTGACCGGTCTGTGACCTTTGTGGTGTTTTAATATCACTGAGTACGGGTCTATGATAATCACTTAATAGACACCTTTGTTGATTGGAAGTTATGGAAAACTTTAAAGTTAGTCTACAAAATACATTCAGCCATCTGGTTATTAATTTCCCCATAGCTGTTTTTTTGGGGGTATGTTATTTTTAGTGTGCAAAAGATCTCTCTATTCGTCCAATGATCTAACTGTCCAATGGGAGCAAATGAAGAAATTTCAAATTTTGTGAAAATGTGCCAGTGCTTCTTTAAAAGTTATAATTATGGGATTTGTACTGATTCAAATAAATTTATAACAACATAAAATGCAGAATTTTCCTATATTCCCGGCAAGTTAGAATCTGCTGTGCAACTAGAGTGTTGCCCTCGGAAAGATTGGCAAATGAAATTACCAAAACAAAAACTGTTTGTTTTGTTCATTTTGGTTCATTTCACAAATATCGTAAGCCATCTTCTGCACTACTGTTGTCAACCCGAAAGGCTTGATGGTACCACGGGGTGAAGCCCCTCAAAACCAGTCTGCCGTGCTGGGCGCTGACTTTTGAATATTGCCGGAATAATTATTAGTTTGGGTGCTTGGTACACACATATTGTGAATTCGATACAAACAATCCGGCAAAATATCAGTTGTTGGATGTTGGGTGCTATTGGGGGTTAAATTTTTGTCCTACCCATGTATACGGGACAGGTGTCATTTGATTGGCTTTTTTTTTTCTACAATTGGGTAATTTTTGCGGTCTAAAATGTAATTATGGTCCCGGAATCCAAATCAAATTGTTACCAGTTTTTTTTATCCCTTCCGTTTGGTGGCGGCCATCTTTGGATTTCAAAAATGGCTGCCCCAATTTTTTTTTTTTAAACATATTTGCTCTATACTCTGTACTGTCTGAGCAACTAGAAGGTTCAAAATGGTGGCAATACCCCATATTTAATGTCCAGGAACACAAATATCACATTCAGAAGCTCCGAAGATTGTTTCCTTCCGTCGGACACTTGAATTTGGCAAAATGGCCGCCATTTTCACCTTAGTTTTGCTCTATATCTGGCTTCTGACGCAACTAGGAAAGCGCAAGTGGTGATAATACCCATGTTTGTGATGTCAGTGAATGCAAATATTCCATCCAAAAAATCACAGATTGGTTCCTTCCGGCGGCCATTCGTGAATTTCACAATGGCCGCCATTTTAAATATAACTTCGCCCAATATCTGGGACTTCTGAGCACCTAACAGGCTCCATTTGGTGCAATAAACCCATGTTTTGTGAATGTCAATAACGCATTTATTACCTTCCGAAAGTCAGATTGGTCCGGCAGGTGGCCATCTTGCTTTCATATTGGTCGCCATTTTTAATATAATACTTCGCCCAATATCTCGGACTTCTGAGCTACATAAGGCTCCATTTGGTGCAATACCCTATTTGTGATGTTATTGATATTAATGTTGTGGTCAGAGTTCACCGTGAACGACAAAGGCTAAGGGACCATCCCCAACAGAAAAGGGTGCTGGAGACCTGGCGAATCCCAGCTTACTATTTAGCTATTGAAAAGCTGAATGTTTACAACGTAGCACCAAGGTTAAAGCCCCGGATTTTGAAGTTTGGTGCTTCATGAGTCAACATTGGTCTCTACCAATTCGGATGATGGGTTGGTCCTAAAGCCTCCTGGAAGGTCCAACCCTTATATTGACAAAAGATGCATAGACAACTTGGTGAAACGTAATGCAGCTTTCATCATCAGCACATACAACCCAGACACTACAACAACAGCCAAGAAAGAGGAACGTGGTACATGAAGCACAACTCTATGATATTGATGTCATCTGCCACTTCATTTGCACAGCAAACATCCTACTACAGGAAAATATCCAAGGCTATGCACTTATTACAGCCTCCGCCTGAAAGAATAAGGAAAAGCACCTACCGGAGGTTTGGGGTTTCTTTCTCACCAAGTCTTCCAAGTCCCGTGCCAGCCTTGTCACGTATGAGCGCATCTTGAAGCTTTACCCTGGTTAATCCTGAAGCAACAGTTATTTGCTGCTACCATCCATATGGACTGTCCTTTCCGCTTTTACCATGGACTGTCCACTACCACCTGTGGGCAGTTCCAGCCCAACGCTTCTGTGCATCCGTGGAGATTTGCGGTGCTAGACTTGGGCCTGAGGACGAGCTGTTCGTATGCAGAGTGGGTCCATAAGAGGTGTGGGTGCGGAGGGAATTCGTGAATGGAGAACTTGTCCCGTTGGACTACATTCTGGCCAGAGAGGGATGGATTTCAGCATTAAGAACCAAGACCCCTACATCACTTTTTTTAGCTGTTAAGTTCCTGATCATTGCATTGTCTCTTGCAGGAGCAGGATAGTTACCGTCAGAGTACACCCCTCCTAGAGTCCCATGAAACAATTGCTGAGAACGATGTTGTAGATACAACTCTGCGAGCTGAATACTGTTTGTAGTTACATACAGGGTTCAACACTTGCTTATGAGCCGAAGATTTAGAACGCCCAGCACAGTATATGAAGCCGACACTTCAGCCAACAAAGAAGAAAGAAATACTCACGCATTGCCCCAAATTACAACAGTCCCAAGCCAAGAGAAAAACTGAAGATCTGGCAACCACGAATCCACATACTAACATCCACCAGAAGCTCCAAGGCGAGAACATTGATGCTGCTAAGGCTTCACTTAATGATGCTTACACCGTGGCGCTTGAGGAGCATGTTAAGTCCCAAGGCTGAATCACTTACACCATACATCTCAAATACAAGCATGTTGCCCTGCCTTGGGGCACTGAAGGGAAGCTGACTGATAAGAAAGCTAATACCTGACCTATAAGAAAATCAAAGGTAACAACTGAAGATCGCCTTGACACATGGTTTCAGCACTTTAGTTCTCTAATTGGCAAACCAGTTCAGAATTCAGAATAACACACCTTGATGAACCTTTCTTCCATCACAAGATGGCAGACACCCTTCCTATAAATTCAAGACTGGAACCTTCACTATATATGAGCTTCTGATCTGCCTGGAACTGAACCCCACCAAGACGCCTGGTCCGACAACATTCCTGCATAATCTAGAAGAATCCACTTTTTCACGATCACGTTGGAATTTTGTAATACACCTACATGGGAACCAGACCAGCTGCCTTATTTATTACGCATCGTTCGCCACTCCTCTACCAAAGAAAGGTGACCTCCAACAACCCCAAAGTAAAGAGGAAAATTACACGGTCGCCACTGGCCTCTAAGATGTACAACCCAATGCTGCTCAAAAGAATCGTTTCTCACATAGAGTCCCATTCTCACAGACGAAACCAGAATGGTTTTCTTAAGGCAGAGCAACCCTACCTCAAGACTTGCCCCTCAGCAGATCAATCGAGAGTTTGAGAATTTCCAAGAGAAAAACTTCAATTGTGTTTGTAGACTTTTCCAGGCTTTTGACTTGGTCAACAGAAGATGAATTCTGATATTCTTACCAACTATGGTGTCCCCAGACGAGACTGTCAAAGCAATTGCCATCTTGTATGAATCACCCATCTGCTTTGTGCACTCATGGATGCCCACAAAGGCGTTCCAACAACTGCGGAATTCTCCCAGGAGATACTCTTGCTCCTCTATCTCTGTGTAATCGTGGTGAATTACATCCTCAGACATGCTTGACACTCATGAAACGACAGGGACTCCCCATCCAACCAAGCGTTCTTGACTCGCCAAAGTCAGCATCTTCACATATCCGACTTGGCAGATGATCTAGTCTCACTTCCGATCTATAGGTGTGCACAAGACTACTAACATTTCTGGCATACTGGCAACCAATCGGCCTACATCTAAATGCCAAGAAGACGGAAGTATATGACCGTTAATGAGAAAGATAATCTCCACCGATTTGCACTACAGATTGTACCCAACTCAAAGAGGTCAGGGACTTCAAGTACCTAGTTTCCTATGTTGCCGACAGCAAGAAAGACTTCCTTCACGCAAAGGACAATCGTGGGAATGCCTGCAATAACTGCACTACCTGTATCATTCTGGTATCTCCCATTCAACCAAGCTGAAGTTCTTTAAGCGCCTGTGAAGAGAGTATCCTTTTATAATGGATCTGAGACCTGGACCATGAAGAAAGACCTACAGGATAAACTGGATATGGCACCTACACCAGGCTTCTTATGACAAGTACAAAACATCCTGGCGTGATCCCATACCAAAGCCCCTGTGAGAATCCCTCCAATCTCATCTATGTTGCCCAACGCCGAGCACGAATTCCCGTTCACGCGATTGATCAAATATAAGTCTCGCACATCACGCGTCACATGTTGGAGATTACCATGCCCAAAACAGGGGGTAGCCCACAATTTGCGCACCCACTTTGCCTGCTCCCATTTGAATTCCAGCAGCCTGCCGGAAAAAGTGCACGGATACTTGTACTTTAGTCGGTCAAGGCTGCTGATTCACTGGGAGCAGATTTAAAGTGGGTGGCGGCAAATTGTGGCTCCCAACATGTGTCGTCGCCCTTTACTACATTGATGTGATTGCTCTAGACATGCAGCAGTGATTCCACTAACATACCCCACTTAATGACGGACAGGGACATTCATGGCGCTAAATGGTGAAGCCTCTCGCTTGCGGCCGCTAAAAGATAGTTGTGGATATTGGTTTCAATCCTTGAATTGCACTGGAACATATGGACAGCAATACCATGAAACCTAACACAAACTTCTGAAACATCCCAAGTATGCTCTCCAGGGATTCCATGCTATAGATGTATATCTGATGATGGAAGGATCATTTGAGCTATTTTGCTCATAAAAAAAATATATGGCCTTTTGAATTAAAGATGGCTGTCAGAAGGAAACATCTGCGACTCTCTGGATGTAATAATATTTCCTGACATCCCAACTGGGTATTGTCACCAATTGGAGCTTTCCATGTTGCTCAATAAGTCCAGATATTTTGCGAAGTATATGTTTAAAAATGGGTCGTCCATTTTGAAATTCAAGATGGCTGCTGAGGAACCAACTCTGTGATTTTGTTGGATGTAATAATTGGCCTTCATGACAGACAACATGGGTTTTGGCCATCAGCTTGAGCTGGTGGCTATGTTGAGCCCAGAAGTGTATGATAGAGAGTCAAACTATGTTTAAAAGTTGTTCCGTCCATTTTGAAATTTTAAGATGACCTCCTGAATGAAACTATCTCCGATTTTCTGGATGTGATATTGTGTCCCATTACTCACAAACATTGGTATTGCCACCAATTGGCCTTCTATATTCATCAGAAGTCCAGATATAGAGGCAAATATGTGCTAATAGCAGCCATTTTGAAAACCAAGATGGCCGCCAAATGAAGGGATAAAAATGGTACAAATGTTTATTGGATTCCTAGGACCAAGTATCTACATTTTAAACCCAGAATCCATTGTATCAACAAAAGCCAACAAATCTCAAACCATCAACACCCCGCCCCATACCATGGCCACACAACGAATGAACTGACACGCGGTCGTCTTGATTTAAATAAACCGCCTCAATGATACATCTTTTCACCAAGCGCGCCTAAGTACCTAAGCGAGTGAGTATCTGAGCATAAAAACAATATCCAGGTGCACTATATTACACCTGGCCACCTCTAACACAAACATCACTTGTATACTACCCGATTAGTTAGTGCAAAGCGGCACCCCAGTATGTGGAAGAAACGTAGGCAGCCATTGCTTTCTATTGTTGGTCACTCTAATGTTTTCTTTGTGGTCGTCAAAACATGCGAGACGGTGTCTTTATAAAGATTACGTACGTTTTGCCTCTCTATCTATAATGAACTCTCCTTTGTTTGTTAACTCTTCAGCTCATGCCGTAGAATAGCAAAAGTCCTCCCAATCAAGTAATTTGGGGAAATATCATGGCCAATTGAGATTTTTTGGTTGGAGCCTCGTGCTTGGGACACAACCAGGGCTTGAAAAAAAAAAAAAAAAAAAAAATGAAATGGGTCTTTTTCAAAAACAAGAGTCCCTAAAAGGTACAACATCATGTGTGAGCGACTAGGCAAGCAACTTAGCTCTTGTCCCGAACAAATCGTCCAGATTTAGGAAAAAAACTATTTGGCAGGAAAAAAGTCAATGGTAAAATGTCCACTTTGACAAAATCAGCTGTCATATCTTACAACTATTGGTGTCCCAGACAGACCTGTCCAAAGCAATGGCCATCTTGTATGATAACCCATCTAGCTTTGTGCAATCTATGGATGGCCCCAAAGGAGTTCCAACAACTGCTGAATTCTCCAAGGAGATAATCTTGCTCTCTATCTCTTTGTAATCGTGGTTGATTACATCCTCAACCAGTCCTTGACATCATGAACGACAGGGAACTCACCATCAAACCCAAGCGTTCTGGACGTGACCAAAGTCAGCATCTCACATATCGCGACTATGGCAAGATGATCTAGTTCTAACAGCCGATCTGAAGGTGGGCACAAGATCTACTAACATTTGCTTGAGAATACTGGGCAGACAAAGTCGGCCTACATCTACATGCCCGAAGGAAGACGGAATATATGACCGTTAATGATAAAGATAATCATCAACCTATTTGCACATCATATGGTACCCACTCAAAGAGGTCAGGGACGTCAGTACCTGGGGTCCTATGTTCCTGACAGCCTAAAGACTTCCTGTCACGCTCAAGGACAAGCTTGAATGCCTGCAATAACCTGCCTACCTGGGCCTTCTGTTATCTCCATTCCACCAAGCTGACGTTCTTTAGCGGGCCAAATGTGAAGAGAGTATCCTTTATATGGCTCTGAGACCTGGACTCATGAAGCAAAGACCTACAGGATCCACTGGATGCACCTACCCAGCTTCTTATCGAGTACAAAACATCCTGGCCGTGAGCACATGACCAAACACATGTGGAAATCCCTCCAATCTCATCTTCGGTTGCCCAACGCCGAGCACGGCAAAAAAAAAAAAAAATTGCCGGTCACTGCGATTGATCAAATATATAGTCTCGCCATCACCGTCCATGTTGGTGAATTACCATTGCCCAACGTGGGGGGTAGCCACAATTGCGCACCCACTTTATCCGCTCCCATTTGAATCAGCACCTGACGGAATAAATGTCCGTGATACTGTACTTATCCGTCAAGCTGCTGATTCAACTGGTAGCAGATTAAGTGGGGCGCAATTGTGGCTACCCAACAGGGGTCGTCGGCCCTTTAACTACATGATGTATTGCTCGAACATGCAGCAGGATCCATCTGACCACCCCACCTTAATGACGGACAGGGACATTTGGCGCATACATGGTGAACAGCATCTCGCTGCGGCCGCTAAATAGATAGTTTGGTGGATATTGTTTCAATACTTAAACTTGCACTGGAACATATGGGCAGCAATAACATTGAAACCTCCTACACAAACTTCTGAAACATCCAGAGCTATGGCTCTTCCAGGATTCCATCAATAGGATGTTTATCTTATTCGGAAGGATCTTTGAGCTATTTTGCTCAAACAATAGTGCCATTTTGAAAATGAAAGATGGCGTCAGAAGGAAACAATCTGCGACTCTCTGGATGTAATATATTTTCCTTGACATCACAAACATGGTATTGTCACCAAGTGGAGCTTTCCATGTTGCTCGGAAGTCCGATATTTGGCGAAGTATAGTTAAAAATGCGCCATTTTGAAATTCAAGATGGCTGCCTGAAGGAACCAATCTGTCATTTTTGGATGTAATATTTGCATTCCTTGACATCTCAAACATGGGTTTTGCCATCAGCTTGAGCTATCTATGTTATCAAAGTGGCAGATAGAGAGCACATTGTTTTAAAGTGGCCGCCATTTGAAATTTAAGATGACCTCCTGAAGGAAACTATCTACGACTTTCTGGATGTGAAGTTGTGTTCATGACATCACAAACATTGGTAGTTGCACCAATTTGAGCCTTCTCATATTCTCGACGGCCAGATATAGAGCAAATATGGTGTAATAGCAGCCATTTTGAAAACCAGATGCCGCCAAATGGAGGGATAAAAATGGTACAAGTGATTTGGATTCCATAGGACATTATCTACATTTTAAGACCCAACATTCCAATTGTAGCAAAAAAGCCAACAAATCTTCACCATCACCACACCGCCCCATACTAATGGCCACACAACGAATGAATGACACGTCATCGTCTGATTTAAAATAACCGCCTCAATGAATACGTCATCTATTTCACCTAAGCGCGCCTAAGTACCTAATCATGAGTATCTGCAGCACCATGATCCAGGTGCAAACTATTATTACACCTGGCCCACCTCTAACACATACATCAATTTGTATCACTACCGATTATTGTATATGCAAAGCGGCACCCACATTATGTGGAAGAAGCGTAGCAGCCATTGCTTTCTATTGTTGGTACTCTATGTTTTTTTGTGGTCGGCAAACATGCGAGACGGTGAATTTCTAAAGATGACGTAATCTATATAGAACCTCTTTGATCTATATAGAACCTCTTTGTTGGTAACCTCTTCAGCATCATGTCATCGAATAGCAGAAGTCCTCCCAATCATTAATTTGGGGAAATGGTCAAGGGCCAAGTGAGAATTTTGGTTGGAGCCTAGTGCTTGGGACTACAACCAGGGCTTGTAAAAATGGTTTCTTTTTCAAAAAAGAGTCCCAAAAGGTCCAACATCATGTTGTGAGCGAATCGCAGCACATTATGCTTCTTGTACCGAAACAAATCGCCAGATTTTAGAAAAAAATATTTGGCAGAAAAAGTCAATGTAAAAAATGTCCACTTTTTTTTTGAACACAGCATCTCCATGCTTACTACAACATTATTCATTCCCACTTTAAAGGGCATTATTCTTGACTAGGGAATCACATACCCTTGGTTTTTAATTTAAAAAAATATATGCCACTGTTAATCATGCTACATGATTCTATATATTACAATCATTTGAATACTTCATGCCAATAAATCCAGAGATGTACTAATGACTTCATGTGGAATACATTAATTGAGAACACTAAATATAACATGCTGAGTCCCCTAAATAACAAAAACATTAAAACATTTAATAAATATGGAACTTAAAATATTGAGATGTATGAATACTTTAAATTGGATGCATTATATTGAGAACACTAAATATAACATGCTGTTTCCCCTAAATAACAGAAAAATTCAAACATTTAATTGATTATTCAGTTGAGCCAACAAAAATGCTGCCATGCATGTAACAGAACAATTCAAATTTTATCTTTATTATTATGTTTGGTTTTTATGGAATGAAACATTACATTAATGCATGAAATACCACAAAATACTGTACTAAAGGCTCTGAGACATTAACATCTGGCCAAATTAGGCTACAATAGTACAGCAAGCGATCACCAAAAGCAATTCCTACTACACCCAGATAGCAAATAATCATGCAAATGAGCATGTTCCGCATACTAATTTTCATGCTTGACGAGTTACGTTGGTGGCAGCAGTGGTCATGAGTAGATAACTACCACTCACGCCTACTTCCCTTTGTCTTTGTTATTTGCTTTGTTGGTAATCCAGCATGCCAGTGTCTTATTGACCTGCATATAGAGAACTAGAATTCTACACCTTGCAAAGCAAGTATCAGACTATCTGGTCATCTCCCTAAATTTCATCATACTTTGTCCAATACTCCCACTCAGAGGGGGTTATACACCAATCCCATAATGCATTATAATCTGGTATAGTTGCACCCTTGAAAAGATCATGTGACCTAATGCAGAACCTATTCCCCTCACACAAAAACCCAGATTTTCATGCTCTTTTTAACACAAAAATGTTGGTACTTTAGGAAATTTTGACATGATTTAAAGGCACTATCAGTGATTTGTTAAATTGGAAAATTAAAAAAAAATCATCAACATCAGATTTATGCATGTTTGTAACAAGTATAGCTATGGCTAACATGCCCTACAAGTTCTGAGGACTGAAAGCACCTAATAAGGACAGAATCGGATATTTTGGTCATACCGTCCGTACTGACACTTTCTACAGCACGTAACTGAATTGGCGATTCCACATTTCTTTGAATACTGCTGTTTTCTGTTCTCTTATTTCTTCTTTTCTTCAATATTTCAGTTGCAAAAACTAACTTCCACTCAACATTACTGGTACCCATAATCTTTGATGATCTCCTCCTGGATAAAGGGAGGTGTATCTTTAATCCCAAACTGAGACATTTTTTGTGGTTTCTAGGCAATTAAGGCGGGTATTTGATTCAAATCAACAAGAGCAAGGACATTGATAATGTGGACATTTTCAAACAAACGTTGGACAATCATCCGATTGACATGTATTGACTGCACATGTGATAAGCATACAGTATTCTAAGGTTCACTTTAATTTCCTTGTAGATCTTGGTACTTCAGTCCAGATTGGAAACCGTCAAGGCATCATATATTGAATAATTTATTATTAGGGCTAAACGCCTCTCATATTGCTTTGATAGCCATGCCAGTTGTCTTATATATGTAGCATTTTGTTTACGCTTTTTACTTATTTGTTTTAGGTTCGACCACGTAAATTGCCAGGACTTTGTAGGGGTGATAGAACGGGATGTAGAAGGAGAAGTTATATGATTTGAATTAATATGCATATAATATCGGAATCTGAAGAAAATTTTAAAAAACATCTGAATTCTTAAGTGATTTGCGAGAGATCTTTGTAGGCAGAGAAAAGTGTTTTGAGAAGGAATAAAATCTGCGTAAGTTGTTTTGAGCTCCGAGTGTTACCTATTTCCGCGAGATGGTTTCAACCAGTTCAGTGGCTAGAGTGTTCCTGTTTCGGCTTCCTTTACTTGGTGGCAGGGTGTAATGTTAATTAGTGGAAATGGCTGAGACAATCTAGACATACTTTTTAGGTTTTGCTTCTTCTAATGTTTTAAATGTCCTTATTAATAACCTGGTAAAATAAGGGGAAAAAGGGATTTTGCAATGGATAATATACGTATGATGTATTTGGAAGACGGACATCATTGCTTGGGTTGTTGCCGTTGCGACCCCCGAAGGCTAAATGGAAAAATCCGCACATCTTACGTCTAGCTCGTTTGCGAGAATGGTCCCACGTGAAGAATTGAGTAATCAAATCCAATCCCTTAATACATTATGGTCACATTGGCCAATAATGCTGGTAATAGATTTAAAAGCTTGTAACTACTTCATGATCTGTACATGATGCAGGATCTTAAAATACCTCATCTACTCTACTACTGCGTTATGTGGATATGGTGAATGCGATCGCATTATCCATCTTCGCCAAGATTAAACACCTCATTTGGTGGCCACGTGTGAAAGAATCGAGTAATCACTAATATCCAATAATACATTTTGTGTCAAGGTTATTCATAACATTGGTAACAGGGGTAACATACGATGTGTACACGCAAGCTGATACCTTATCTACTGTATTGTGGGATTTATGGTGAAATGCATTAAAATCCTTTTTATTGGCACTTAAATCGCTCAATAGGGCTTCCGTGCGATGTTGTTTAGTGCTGATCTAATTACATGTTTAGGCCTACGTGCTAACTCATAGAAAAAAATAAATAATTTGCTTTTCTGTGGACAAAGTTAGTTTAAACTTAGAAAATGTTGTAAATGAGAAAAAAAATTAGCCCAATTTGATATCTTAAACAGACATTAGCTTTTTGTTAGGTATTTGGATGACCATGTACATGTAGATTGAAAAGTGTGAGCTGATAAATTAAAGCTAAACTGACATTTTGGTCAACGGGGCCTTTCAATCACCGAAAAAACATTTGTTTGGAGTCAGTAAAATTGCGAAATATCATTTCCCACACCTATTTCATATATTTCTCAAACTATGACGTCATTTGCGAATGTTGGTACTCATTTAAGTATCAAAGGAAAGAGAATAACCATAAGCTATCGCGTGTTGTACCTAATTTATAGGATTACATGCCACCGTAAGGAAATCGGGGGGGGGGGGGGGTTCGGGACTTCGAGGGGGGGCACGCGTGTGTATATGGCCTACGTGTGTTGCGAATTTGGAGGGAGAATAGGGAGAATAGTCATCTAGTGTTTGTAATATAGTTAATTTTACTAATTTAAGAAGAAATTTTTATGTCCTTGTTAATATTTAAAGCCACTCACCATTTCCACGATTTCCTGTTTAACCTGAAATATTAATAATGATAATAGAAATTATCATCTTGCAGTTACTGTCCAATTTCCCTATTCACTGTGCACACAGTGCATTCAATAGGGCTATGACCTGCCGTGCGTACTCTGTGCTTAAAGATAGGGACATAGAAGAACTCAAGTCGTTGCGAGAAAAAAGTGCTCAGGATTTCTTGGTAGAAGATATAATTGTGAGGAGAGAATATATTATCATAAATAACATGTGAATTTTATTATGATAGAACATTAGAAAAAAATCCGAAAATGGTTAATTTAAAAAGAGTTGTAGTTTGGTGGGTATAATGCAATCGTAAAAACAGCTGTCAAATGTAAGCAATTTAATTGGCTGATGCCCTGGTTTTATGCTTTTAAATTGAACCCAGGTAGTACGCGCTGAGTATTGAGTTATTTTTAGGTTGAAGAGCCCGCGTCATACCGCGTTTTGCTACTGTTCGCGGCGCCTGCCAACGTTGCTGCGTCTCGTTGCGTATGATGTTGCGTTCAACGGTTGTGCGATTGTTGTCACTGGGTGTGAACAGTCTTTTCTTGTTGTATTTAAGCCGGTAATTAAAGATCGCGCAGAAATTGGTGTTAAGTTAAAGATGACTTAAATGATAAAGCTGTTTAAGAATGAGAATAAAGGTATGATTTTGGGAACCGTACTCTCTTTACAACAACTTGAACCGGACGGGGGGGGGACAACATTATTTTTGCTGGAAGAACTCGGCCTCCGGCCTCGTTCTTCCATTAAAAATAATGGTATAGCCGCTGGGTTCAATTCGTCGTAAAGCGAGTACCGATTCCCAAAAAAATCATACCTTAATTCTCTAACTATATGCAAAAATCACCAGTGATTGCTGGGCTTATTCAAGAGGGCGCCATGGACAACGGTTAGACATCTGCTCTTGTTAGACTGAACCATTAGCTAATCTTATTATCTACATGGTGATGTAATTTGGTGCATACGGTGCTGAAAAAGATCCGAAACGACCATTTCAACAAGGCTTCCAACGTGTAAAAACAGGGACTTCTCACAATGTTCATTACACCAGGTTCTGTGTGGATAATCGCTCATCCATAGCATGTCATGGTTCAGTGATTGGGATGGTGCCCTGTGAAGTGGGGATCATTTACATACGATCAACTTATGAATGGATTCAGGTCACAATGATTGGTTGGGGGAGAGTAAAAGGTCGGGCCCGTTTACAGTGGACATTACTGGCAACTATGTGTTGTAATGTGATTCTAATGTATTATAATCATATTTAATGTATGCAAACATTATTTGTGATTAATTTGTAACGATTAATTTTTCACTGTACTGCAATTATTTACATAATTATTTATCATATGTTTTTGCAGTGTTCTATGATGAACAAAGAACAAGTGATGATTGATAATCCATTACCAGTACAGTTTGATCTTTGTCATTACTGTCCGCACGCGCACGGACACTTACTACAAAAAGGAATGAATGGACCGATTCGAATCTTTGAACCCGATTTTTTCATTTTCTCTCAATTTTCCAGTTGGAAAAGATAATTATAAGAATGGTACAGACTTAATACTTTCACTTTTTTTTAAGCTATTCCTGCAATTTCAAATAGTTTACTCTTAGGGTAGATCACTGATAGTGACGTTAACTCATAAAGCCATTGTTTAAACTTATAGTGCATATTCATTGGGGATGTGATAGCCGGCAAAAATGGCGGGACTTTTCAGTCCCAAATTGGCACTCGCAAAACCATTGTGGGCCCCTAATTCTAAACCCGATCACATTTATTGTTTCTTTCACTAATAATGTTATGAGCATATATATGCTGTGCAGAGTTTTGCCGAATTATTTCCAATGAGTAAATGCCATTTTCTGGATGTGGGGCTCCAGGATACCCTCCCCCATCCACTAAGGTATGTAAAATACCTTATCCATTTGAGTGGTTAAGAATGTAAACTATAAAAGTACAGTAAAATGTACTTTGCTTTGTCGTCATTTATCTTGTACTTTGTAAATTTTACAGTATTATACGCAGCATTCATTCTACCAACTAAATAGGCCTACCGTAGAAGTATAATTTATATATATTTAAAAGATGGTCTAAATTATAGGGAGGTTTGCTAGGTGGTGTGGTCATCAGTGCTTTTTTATCCCTACATATTGCCATGCTCTTTAATAACTCACCGAATACACACATTTCCAAGAGTTTACATTTTCTTTTAGAGTATATACTGTAATATTTACAGTATTTTTATTGGCAGAATGCCCGTACAATATTCTAAAATTTACCATATCTTTAATAGTATATTGTGTCCCGAGACCCCGGTTGATGGACATTTCAGTTCATAAGGAATCACACCACTAAATAAACTAGGTGTAGCAGACGACGTCAGTGCCGAGACAGTGTTGGCATCCCAAATATGGCCCTTGCCTAAATGAAGAGTCACAAAATGTTGATAAGTTGTGCCTTTAAATGAAATTTGAAATTACTCATAATGTGTGGACTAGTAACAAACCATTTGGGTGGTAAAGATTTTTCTGTGCCATTTTTGTATAATTTCTGAGGGTTTGGGGAAACTCTGCAATTTGAATTTCTATAGTACGATTTCAACTAGGTGTGGACGTTTTGAAAACATGCAAATCTTTCGATGCTCTGTAGCTCAAACAATCAGCCTTCATCATATGACTTTTCATTTTTGTTGAAGAGCTATTGCTCCTAATCTTCCCAAAAAATCCAGTTTTGAAATAACCAGTCGCGTTATAGCCGAGAAATTGACATTTGTTGAGAAGTCATTTTGTACACAAGTCTATGGGGAGTTATTTAGTGGTGTGATTCCATAAGGTCTCCTTTTGGTAAACTTTGCCTCAAAAGGTCAATTTTAGCCAAATTTCGGCTCCCAATCTGGCAAATTTCTCAAAATTTCATTTCCTACCTTTGGGACACAAATTAAGTTCCCAAGCAGCCAAGTTCGGAAATCGGGCAGCACATCCCTACCTGAAAAAAAATTAGAACCACTCCTACCGGTGCCATCGATCTGCATTTAACTGTCATTCACAAAAGCCCCCCCCCCCATCGCCAAAGACCGCCCGAATAAGGTTCCGGAGGAACCAAACCAAACCCCTCCGGAAAGAGAAAGCCGAGAACCCCGCAGAAAAACGCAAAATTCTTTGTATTGACTTCAATATGGTTTGCACATCTTGATCAATAGATTTTACCCGGCATTTGGTTACAGAATGTCCTAAAAGTGAAAACACAAGGTGATTTTGATTTGTTTGAATAATTAAAAATATCAAAAAACTAAAAAATTAATTTTGTATTTGCTACAATACAAAATTAGAAATTGTACAATCTTGTACCAATGAAATATATTTCAGCTTAATCTTCTCAGATGGATTATGAGTCATAACTACCAGAATTTCTCCTAGGAAAAAATCATTTAATTCCAGCCAATGCGAGTGCTCCTCCTTTGGCTAATTTATCCCAGGTGAAATTTGTAATTTCTGCTAAGAGAAATTCCAGTCAATGAGAGTGCTCCTCTCTTGGCAAATTTCTCCTAGCTGAAATTTGCAATTTCTCCTAGCTGAAATTTGCAATTTCTCCTAGGAGAAATTTCAGTCAATGCGAGTGCTCCTCTTTTTACGGCCACTTGAAACTCTGAAATAAAGATGGAAACACAGTAGCGCTCGTTTCTCTGGTATCCACATAAACACAGTCCTCTGTGGTCCAGTGGTAATTCTCAAGCCTAGTAAGTGAGAGGACCGGGTTCGAGACCATGAGAAATTCTGGTAGTTATCACTTGTATGGCGAATGATAGTTATTGGCTTGATATGCTGATCTTCACAAAGAAAGAAGCGAAAATAACTGTGGCTCTTAGTACCACATCAAACTACAGAACCGACTACTAAAGATGCTATTACTTGAACAATTTAATAGTGCACAATTAGTGGTTTTGATATTGGTACTGGATAAATTTTATAGCACTACCATTAAAGATGCTATTTTGTAACAATTTAAAGCAATAATAGCACATTTTTTTTGAAGAGCACCCCAATTTTCAAAAGATTTTGAGATTTTTGCACAGTTGCATTGGTTATTGGCTAGTAAA
This sequence comes from Ophioderma brevispina, assembly GCA_023653785.1. Lineage (NCBI taxonomy): Eukaryota > Metazoa > Echinodermata > Ophiuroidea > Amphilepidida > Ophiodermatidae > Ophioderma > Ophioderma brevispina. Next base: position 20,797 of record JAMKCH010006136.1, read on the forward strand.
CTATACATGTGAATGGTAGAGCTTGAAAATACTTTATGTGCCGCAAAAGAAGGGATTTTGAAATTAGAATAATTAATATCGGAGAACTCCAATAATAATTGAACAGCTGATGGAAACCTCCTTCTAATACGAAATAGCTGGGAAATTGCACCATGTTTGTGTCTACGCTCATCCATTAGTTGTTCCGTCGGTTCAGGATGTCAAGTTAGAGGTCATTTTCGTGAGGTGGCACTATTTCATCATGGACGGACAGAAATTTGGCTTTTCCAGCTCCGTCGTTAAATTACAATCGGGTGCTCGATTCTTATTACAAAATTGCTTCCTTTGTGACAAATACACATTTGTGAGCATTGTTGTTTGCAGGTATAGTTTACTATACAATTACCAACATAACTCTGCAAAAATCTCACATTTTGAAAATTAGGGGTGGTCTTCAAAAAATGTGCTATTATTGCTTTAATAGAGCACAAGTAGTTGTTTTGATATGCAGAGTAACTCTCTTAATTACTCTTGTAGAAATTGTACATTTACGCTTCAAAATGCTCCCAAATTTGGTCTACTTCCTTGGGATGGTCAGTCCACAATTTTACTAACATTACAAGATACAAATACATAAAGCATATATAACAGCATGGAATACTTGTTATTTCAAGGCAATTTCAACTTGAAGTTGCCAACTTTTGCCAACCTCAAATCTTTAATTATCTAGGAGGGAATCTATGCGTAGGAGGGCTTAACTAACCACATCATTAAATATAAGCTTTCAGCCTTAACTAATGTTAATGGTACATGTATTAATTTTGCTTTTTCTTTCGAAGTTGTTTATCAGTTTACTCCAATAATTATGGTGGTTTTTTGGAAAATAGGAAATGAATTAGGCTTATTTAAAGTATTATTATATCTTTTCACAAAGTAGAGCAGAGTGACCATGGTTACGTAAATATTTTTCTTTCTCAGGAGCCAATGACTGAAGCTAAGTACTTCTTATAATTTCCCATAGGACGATGTAGCATTTCAAACTAGATTTCCTCAGAAATGCCTGTGCATCCAGCTCCTACACTATCTACCCTGGATCAAATGATTTGCTGGCGATCTCAACATTTGAAGACTTCATTTCAGCACCAAATTCATTATAATACTTTGCAAACTCCAATATGTACTGCAGTATTGTTTCCTCTCAAACACAACACATGACATGTACTTGTGGAAGACACCAATTGACAATTCTTGTTTGGATCAGTAAAATTTGCAATGGAACCATACAGTTTCTACATCACTGCATGACTCCATATTATGTACATACTGTACCCTTAAATGAGGAGTATTACACAATGGCTGTAAAAAACTTTATGGTCCATGATACAAATTGTACAAAACTATTCCAATTAGTGTTGATTATTTTGGGAGCTCCTTCAAGTGTCCTTGAAGGGTAAATCTTAATGGCTTGCACATACACTTTTTTGTGGTGTTAATTATTTTGGATGTGTCCCAACCCCTCTTACAAATTGCACTTTCTATGTTAAAACAACGTGTTGAATGGATGGACATACTGCAATAATACTAACTTGGTACAAACAAAATATTACATATACCCTGTATGATTGAAGATTACTTAGTTCTTGAGGTGTAAAGTTTAGATATATTATACAAATATTGACTGCTATGAGGGGCATGGTTGAAACTATAGGCCCCAAGGTGATCTCGAAACCATACTATATCCTGAGGCATAAGCCGAGGGGCATAGTATGGTTTCGAGATCACCGAGGGCCAATAGTTTCAACCATGCTCCGAATAAAAAGCAGTCAATATTTGTTTTATATACCGAATATATAGATTCTTGTCATCTGATTGGTTAAAAGAACATTCTAAGCCAGGATGCTAACACAGGCCTATATCATCATGATCCTGTCGTTGGGGTCCACGGTCATATATAGGGAAGAAAAAATTACTTTTCCATCAAATTAAGCTTGCAGATAGATGATTTGGATCCAAAACACACTAAGGGGGGCTATTTGAAGTTCATGCTAAAGATTAAACTTGATGTTCAAGTAAACCTATATTTGTTGAGGGACCCCAGCTATAGGATCGCCTGTGGTGATCCTGTAGCTGGGGTCCCTCGACAGGATCGCCATGCGTATGCCATGGCATGGGCATGGCATGCATGCATGGTTTAACAACTTTGTGTAACTTAGGGTGCAAAACTTGTGAAGAATTAACAATCAACCTTTCTTGTGTTGAGGAAGTAATGTTGGAGTCCAAAACGGATCGCCGTAATCGACTTCTTGCCATTTTTTGTCGGCAAGATGCGAACAATTTTCCTTGCATTTCATTGACTCGATGATCGCAGCTCCGAATTCGGCAGTTTTACATGGCCTGCAGATGGCCGCGTCATCGATGTCAAAATTATAATCCTCGAATATCTTCACGGTGTACTTTACCTGCCGTTTTGGTATTAGCCCTTTGAGCTGCATCTCTGATTCCTTTCAGAACTTCATCTACAAGCTCAAAGCATGATACTGATGGTCTGATGCTGCGATTCAGCCATTTCACATTACGAGTAAACAAAATACGACCAGGGGCTGCTTATATTCATCTCTTACACCAGCTTCAATATGTACACTCAAAATACGGATGAATAGTTCGTACGACAGTCCTTTACGCTGGGAAGAGGTGTCCCGCGCATAGTTCATGAACTATGAACTATGCCCGCTCTTCCAGGGCATAGTTCATTTTTGGTTCAATTCTTGAAGCTAGTTGAATTTATGCCTCCACTTTTAACCAATCAGATGACAGGGATCTATATATGAGGTATATAATTTCTATTCTTTCCCCTGAGATGGTAAAAGAAATTCCTTGAATGGGAATTCTTGATTGGGCACTCTACCACTTATCTAACAAGGAAGTTACTATTGTGGTATCAAAGCTTAAAGACACTATCAGTGATCCACCTGAAAGAGCAAAATATTTGAAATTAGCAGTAATGGCTTACAAGTGAAGGATAAGGCTGTAGGACTCTCATAACATATAGTTTCCAACAGATAAATTGACAAAAAAGGAAGAAAACAACAGTGTTCAAAGATGTGAATCTCCATTCAATTACACATAGTAGTAAGTGTCCATATGGACAGTGATGACCAAAAAATATCTGATTTGTCCTTTTAGGTTGCTTTTAGTCTTAAAACATGCAGGGTGTGTTGATGATTTTTTTTCTATTTTCTGACTTAGCAAATCATTGATAGTGCCTTTAAGACCCAATTTTTAACTTACATTCCTCCAGTTTCTCTAGTGACACGTGTAGATGAGATATAATTGTCTACAAATTGAGATATCCCAAGTTCAAACTCCAGACCAAGAAATTATTTTTTTTTCATTTCTAGGCCATCTTGAGTGAAAAATAAAATAAAAATTTAGTATATACCCCGCACTTCAGCAACAGATAGGAGTTGAAGTTTTGAAATGAACACCATTAAACACCCTGCAATACGCAAGGAAAAGGTTACTGCTCAATCTTCACTGGGTCGTAAATGGATTCAGTAGCAATACTTCTGATAACAGTTCTGCTATTTAAGTATAAACCAGAAAGCCAAAACAAATATTGCTTCAGGGTGTAACGAACTTGAATTTACTTTGGTTGCTCATAAAAAATATCACATTTGTGCAAAGACTTGTTATAAATACACTGTCTAGTGTAAACAGTTCTGACATATATACACGCATGCACGTGCACACATACACACACACACACACACAGATATATACACTTTATGCGACTGTATGCCATGATAAGAGAACTGGTCAAATGACTATTGCCCAGGGTACATGAGGTATAGCACCTAATAAAAATGGCAGAATTTAACTTGGTAAAATATTATTGGCAAATTATAAATGCAATATTTACATGTAAAAGTACGTGTAAAAGTACACATCTTTCATGGAAGACATTCAATAAATAACTTAGAATACTGGTATTACATTAAGAATACTCATTATTTTAGTCCATGAATGAGAAATGACATACACAGCAAGATTCTTAGTCATAGTGTATGACTTGTGTACTCTTATAGCTGTACTCCAAAGGAATCTCCTTGATCCATTATTCTTAAAGGTGCAACGAGAGATTTTGAGGCACCCAAATATTGTGCCAAAATAGTAACTTCATATAGATTAGATAATCAATGAATTTCTTAGCTTGTATTTGGCTACAGAAATGTCTTGAAAGAGAGAAAAAAGGTGATTTTGATTTGCTTATATTTCAATATAAAAACATAGGCTGAATTTTGTATTTGTGCCTATACGAAATTAGAAATTTCACAATTTTTGTACCAAAGAAACATTTCTCAGCTAATCCTTTCAGTTGGAGATATTTTTGATGGAAAGCTTTGCATCAGGGCAAAAAATCTGTACTTGCGATTTTTTAGGGACACCTGATATGTGAAATCTCTCGTTGCACCTTTAAACACTTGTGAAGTTTCTTGCAATTTCATTCGTTACTGCACATGTTTATATACAGCTTGTGCATACCGCATAAGTTGGAGTTATTTTTAGTTCATTTCATGCACGTTTTACTGTGTTTTACTTCATGCGCATGTGCCTATTTACATTACATGTGTGTGTTGATATTGATGTTGAAGAATGAAAATAAAGGTATTGTTTTTATCCTCTGTTGTGTAATAAAAACACGGGCAACAGCACTATTTTTGCATAGAACTCACCCTGCGGCCTCATTGTCCTACTTAAGACCACACCCCTAATTTAATTATAGAAATCTGAGTGCTAGTCTTTATCATAGACTTAACGGTACAAGGTAGGAGGATGCTCTTACACGCATTGGACAAAGACTTGACTAAAGGCTATAACTGGTCATAAATATTTAAATCTTAAATGACCGTTATTAGAAATTGCACTATTTTGCAGCAAGGTTGATCCACTAACCCAGACGGATTTTGACGTCAATAATTTTTTTCCTAAATCATCATGATATTTCTAAGATCCTTTGAACGAAGGTTTAAGAGGTGATTTTGTAATGTCACTGAGACAGAGACTGCCATAGTAAATGCATGTAGCAGTTCCCCAAATTACCGTTTGGAAATCCCCAATGCCCAAATCAAGCAGATCGTGTCCTACCCCCCTAACTCTCAAAATTGAGAAAACATGAGGGCAGTAATGTGATATTGTTTCTTTAAGGAGATTATCTCACTATGTCTAATTTGGTGAGGTATGCTCTGCGAGGTATGCTAAGTCCTGAGTGGATTACACATAGGAGAGACAGCAAAATAATGTAATATCAAAAAGAAAAAAAACAACAAAGTAAAACAAACTTGACACTACAAAGATAAAATTGAATACATAATAGCCATATACAATTTATAAAACTAACTTCAGTATAAAAAACAAATTATTCAATATAAGCATAACAGAATATATATTTATAAAACAGTGTGATAAGCAGCAAGCATAGCAGCCAAGAAACATTTCATTCAAAAAAGTTCAAACTTTATGTTTACAAAAGAGTCCACTCTTTCCGAATTTGTCACTAATTAATATTTGTTTTGAAATAAAACATACATTATGCATGTGCTATATACAACTACATTCTTTAGATTTCAGCTCCATATTTTCAATTTTTTTTATGCACTGGTGGAAGGCAGTTTGCAACCCACGATTACTTGTTAACCTCTATGACAAATTCTTTATCAAACAAAATTTATCTCATCATGCAGTATCATCAAGGACACAACTTTTCATCCAATTCTCCTTGAATATTACAAAAAATAAACAAAATAAAAACATACAAATATTAACATAGTACTCCCTTGCCCAAAAAAAACTTGGGTACCTCTAAGAATTTGTAATTACAATTTTCAAGATTATAAAAACAGTTGTAAAACACTTGATCCTTAAAATTTCAGCTGCAACAGGTCTCCAAGACTAGAACTGCGAGTCTAGATAGTCCAAGCCAACTTTAGAGTTCCACTCGAGTGCATTCTCAAAGCCGTTGCGATTTAGCCGATAGTCCTTTATGCTTTGACGGATTTCTTCTTCTGTTGTCATGACAAATGGACCTGAATCATAGAAAAGTCAGAGTGATGATAAAGAAAATGTCAAAACCCAAGGGAAAAAGTGATTAACATGAATGTTTTGGTACTCTCTTAATTCCTTAGATTTTTTTTTTAAAGTCTAACTAGACTGAAATTAGGGAAAAACCTTTTTGGACTTAAAAATTTAAATCCATGTAAAAGTCTTATTTAAAATAAGTCCTTTTGATTTGAAAACAAACCTTTAAATGAGTTAAAAATTGTTTCTAAAATTATTTAAAGATTTATTTTTTATTCTAAAGTAAATCCCAAGAGGTTTTGTGAGAATAATTTCATTACTTCAATTAACTGAGCAAGAAATTAGCATTGTTTTAAAATATGCACATTCTGCTATCTACTGAAGATTGCTTGAGAGCTCAAATAGCTGCCAGAAACAACAAGATTTCTGTTTTCAATTGCTTCAAATGTATATAAGATATGATATAACTTGCTCTTTACTCGAGGGGGTGCGTACTTGGGGGAGCTCTTTGTGAATATGTCAAGCCAAAGGCACAGCTGATAACCACATTCAACTTAATATGCATCAAAATAGCTTCACTATTTTGATAATAAGAAAGAGCAGCCATCGTTGCTAATACCCACATACACACAGGTCACAAAAGCTGCCACATACTTTATCCATTGTGTGGCTATTTGATTTTAATCAGCCCTACGCGTAATAAAAAACAACACTGGCGCTAGCTAGACCACGCTTGCCAACTATTATGATTATGCTTATTTTGTCCATTTTTTTTGTTTTTGAGTCCCTAAAGTGTCAAGAAAATGGATGAGTAAGGTTTATGAATATCTGGAGTGACTTTTAAAAACAAATACAGAAAATAGATCCCCAAAATGCCAGATATTTTACCAATAAAGTTCTGAAAATTTTGCCCATAATAATCCCATCTTTTGAATATTTGTCCTTAAAAGTAGCCAGAAACTTCACAAATTGGGAACAAAATCAAGTGATTAAAAAAAATGTGACCTACATTCCCATTGACTTTCATTGATACCAGCATTTTGTGTTGTTTCCATTGATAGCCCTATTATGTATGTCATCAAGTGCCAGTTTATTATTATGTAAGAGACTGTTTTGTGATTTGCGATCATGGCAGTATTATTCAATAATACCAGTGGCATGTATCAAGAATTAACTTAAAATACACTTCTTTTATAGTGCAAAAGTTTAATGATATTATTTTTGTTTACCATATTAGGTCTATCATATATGAACAAGAACCATTTTCATTCAGTGGCACTGTTAACATATTTGACATAACCGGCTTAATGGAACTTTTGCTAGATGATTAGATGAATGTTCCAAGTTTCTCTGGTTTAACTTATTATCTTTAACTTAAATTAAGCCATGTTATTTAACTATTCTTAAATACAAAATAATGGTTGTTAAATTCACATGTAAGCCTATTGTGTATGCTGTGTTGCAGTTGGACAAGGTCACTTCCAAAACACGAGGCCATGAATTACATCATCAAGTAGAAAAAAATCTCGAAAAAAGGCTCTCATGTATAGAGTAGGTTGTATCACCTTTGGACAAAGTTTTGAACTGTATACAGTAGCAAAATGGCTTAGTTCAACAAGCATAACAACGATAAACAAAATTAAAGTATAGCGTGGGCATAATCCTTAATGCAAGAATATTATAATCGCTTAGTTCAGCACAAGCAAAATTGCTGTTTGATTAAAAGATTTGCTCATTTCATTTAAATGATGCAGTAGTGTTAATGTACCAAAATTCATCAAACTAATACCCTGTTTACATTAAGAAAAGTCTAATTGAATCAATATTATTTATGAATTATGCCTGAGGATCAGCATTAAAGCAAATTAATTTGAATAGTAGGGTTACATGAAAGCGATTTTTGAACTTCACTTTCAGAAAATGATTGCATCTGTTGATGGTCTATGAGACCATGGAAAATTTGAACTTTGGTTCAATTAAGATTTCATGCATTCTTCAACATTAAAAATAATTCAATAGTAGGTTGTTTACACTGGAAGCGAATCAGAATTTGCTTTCAGAAAATGATTACGTCGTATGATGCCCTCTCATACATCATAGTTCAAGAAAATATCGTGGCAATAGTCAATGGCAGCCAATAATGATGCGCATAATTTTCCACCGCTGAAGCTAAATTCAAATTGCTCTTGGCAGCCATGAATGGCTTCTCTGTGAAATTACGCCTAAATATTATCAAAATAATGGCAAACTAGACAGAAAATTAAGACAACAATGCCATAGTCTGGATAAATGAGCGTGCTACCTTCATGTTTGGTTAAATAAGCACAGTCGTATTGCTTGGTGATAAGCCAGAAATGCACAGACTTGGGTCACTCGTTATGGCCAGTAGACATGAAATTAATTATGTGGTTCATTTATACTGCAAAAAAATCAAAATTCAATGACGACTTACTCAAATAAGTGCTAAATTGAAACTTACGAATTCAACTTTTTGAGGTCAAATCGATTACGACACTGCACGTTTACACTTAAGGAAAAGGTGAAATCGATGACGGCTCAAATTCAATTCTGACTTCTGGCCCAGTGTAAATGGGGTGTATGATGCATTGTTCATTTTGTTGAAGATTCGTTAATCTTAATTAAAATAGCGTGCGTCCACACTGCACTTAATTAAGATACGACTGAGCACACATTAGGGGCAAAAACTAACGAAGGTCAAACTAATTAGTCAGTGTAGCAAGGTTTTGTTTACCAATTGCTATGACAATTAATCTATCTTTACAGAAAATACAGTCATGTGATGCCAACCATTACGCATTACTTCGCTTAGTTTGATGAACAAGCATACAAAATACTGAACTGTTTAATCGAAACAAGCAATATTATTGCTTGATCAAAAGAAGCTATTTGCTCCATTGAATTATAAAGCAATTTTAATCTTTGTGAATAAGAGACGTCAATACACACACTACATTATACATTTTTGTAATCACTGTTAGTGTTTGTTAAGTGTGTATGGGGTCTTTAGTAAGATGATATATAGGCCTTAATGGTTCACATTCAGTGCCTGTAATTCCATTAAAAAGTATTAACCTCCTGTGGTCTATATAACCTAACACGTTTCTTTCAATATCTATGATTGGCTTATATGCTATAACCCCTGAGAAAATAATACAATAACAGCACATTTTTGAAGAGCGCCCTCAATTTTCCGAATATTTTGCGATTTTTGCACAGTTGCAATTGCTAATTGGTTAGTAAACAATACCTGTGAATGGTAGAGCTCAAAATTCTCTATGTGTTGCACAAGAAGGAATTTTGTAATTGAAATAATTAATATCGGAGATCTCCGATAATAATTCAACAGCTGCTGGAAACGTCCTTCCAATATGAAATAGCCAGGAAATCGCGCCATGTACATGTCTACACTCATCCTTTAGTTGTTCTGAAGGTTCAGGCAAGTCAAGTGTGAGGTCATTTTCGTGAGGTGGCACTATTTCATCATGGACAGAGCTCTGCCATTAAATTACAATCAGGGATCCCGATCCTAATTACAAAATCGCTTCTTTTATGACAAATAAGCATTTTTGAGCACTGTCATACGCAGGTATAGTTAAAAAGACAATTACCAACATAAATGTGCTAAAATCCCAAATTTTGAAAATTGGGGGTGTTCTTCAAAAAATGTGCCATTATTGCTTTAATCTCCAAAGCAATGGAGTAATAACTGTCATACAACACAAATTCAACATTATGTTTAATATCTAGCAACTTGACAAAATTTGAAATCTTTTGGGGGTCATTTTTCCGAGTTATTAGATTCTTTTGACCATGGAAAGTTTAGCAGCTATATGAAATGTATGCCGTCACAAGCAATGGCAAAACTTATCAGAGCAGGAATACCTGTTTTTTGTGATTTTTTTTCCAAGAACAACTTAAAAAGTATTTTCATCTTTGTTACTTTCAATAAATATAAATAATGTACATTAATTTGCATATTAATTATGTGCAGTGAAGACACAAGCTTTAGGATTAACAACTTAGCATTAAAAGAAGCGATTTCTATTGTGTGTACAGGTCGCTTCAGCCTCTGAGTGTCTGGAAGTAGGACCCATATTCTATACCAAGTTTTGCCAAAAAAGGGATCCATCAGAAAACATCCTTTAGCCTAAAGATTTACCAGGGTAATGAGAAAAGGAGTAGCTTTCTTCAGATAACCAAAATTATGATCACTTCTGGTAAAATATGGGGGGTTCCTGGGGACAAGGGCATTTAGAGATCGGACCATGCCCTTCAATGCCCGTCGGTAGGTAAGTGCTGACTGTATAAAAACTGAGTCCAAATAAACTGAACTAAATACCAGTCCCTGTAGGGCCCAGTTCCATAACCTAAAGAAACAAGAGCATAAATGATGATGCTAGCCTTTACCTTTTTGATAAAACATTTCTAAGGTGTAGCAAAATTGGCAGCTTGAGTACTCAGATGACGCAAATGAATAGCAGTACACAGGATGGCTTTATAATATCACTTTAGTGAAACAATTAATTTAGATGAAGTGTTTGTGGCCTTTATCCCTTAACACCACACAGGATTTGCCACTCGAAGATGATTCTGAGAACACTGGCAAATACCCATTGGTTTCTGTGCAAGCAATATTTAAAAGTTTTTAAAACAATAAACACAAATTAGATTAGATGAATATGACCTCAATTCCCCCACCTGTAGGACAAAGTTATCCATTGTTTCATAAATCCAAGAAGCATGGACGACAAAGATCATCTCAAAAAATATTACAGATATGTATGACATAAGATTGCAAGATTGCATATGCCAAGGTTCCTTAAATTATTGACAGATGTGTGTCATTGCACAAGTGTTTGTGAGTGTGTGTGGGATGTGTGCAGGTATGTTAATATGTGCAGTATTAAGTGCTTGTAACGTATCAAAACTGCGAAAACTGTTAAAGGGGGGGCCTGATGAAGGAAGAGTTTTCATCTTGATAGATGGCCTTCACCCAAAACACCATCTGCAAAATTTTGCGCCGATTTTCAATTCCCATTTTGCTGTGAGAGCTAAAACATGATTTTGTAAGCCCCATAGAGTACTGTGTAAGATTAATATTGGTCGAACCAAAATGGGGCACCTTTTCGTATAACTTCAAAAAACCATATATCCTTTTGCCCTAAGATTTCACAGGGTGTAATGAGGAAAAATAGTAGCTTCTTCTGATACCAAACTGTGACCACTTCGGTAAACTGGGGGCTTCTGGGGATGAGGCTATTAGCGATGGCATGGACCTTTAATAAACGGAACCAAGAAAACAAACAATATTTTTACAAAAGGGGAAATGCCATTCTTTCTGACGATCACTGAGCTGATAATTATTGAAAGTTACAAAAATATATATCAGAGCAATATTTCAAAGAACATGATGTGTAACACAGCATAAACTTTCAGATGCAAGCGACATCGTCCAGTTCACTAAAATTCCAAAATAACCTGGGATTCTATGGGGCTTACCACCCACCTATCCACAATAGCATACACTTGATTATAAAGTTGAACTCTGTAACAATGGAAGGCATGGTTTTTCTCCGACAATGCTCATTGTAATAACTTTATTTCTGGAACACAACGAATGCATGTCTCAACCAACGTTTAAAATCACCCTTTATTCATCTTCTTTTCCTCAAAATCTACAAGGCCAAACAAAGGCCAAATGTATCAAGATAACAAGATACATTGAACTTAATCCAGAGGAAATGATTTTCAATTGAAACATCCTTAAATCCCTTAACAATTCAAGTCACACCACTGTGGCGCTCAAGGAGATCAAGTATCGACGCATTGAATTGTGAGAAGAAAATCTCTTCCATGGAGCATGAATTATAATTGTGCCTCATATGCATTGATACTTGTGACTACTAAACCCCATGATAATGCCTAATTGGTTTTCTAGATTTAAATGTATTGAGTACAATATACACTGATTAACACTTAGGTGTTTAAGAGGGGGTCCCTATGGACTCAAGACACGGTTTGACATCTTGCAATGGTACGCAATTAATTTTTTGAACTGGATTTTTGTTGTTGCACATGCTTTATTTGAAGACATTTTTGTGATAATTGAAGCCTTAAAGTGAACAAAAAGTTCTGATAATTATAAAAATTAGGGAATAAATAGAACAGATATATCAAAGCCATAGCATCATGTGCTAAGCCCCGGCTAACTAGTACTGTATCTACTCAAATGAATATTACTTTAACAGTACCGCCGATAGGGGGTGCAAAAGGGGGTAATCCACCCCGGACCCGGGTCAGGGGGTCCCAGGTCCTAGGGGCCCGGTAAAATAAAAAGTTAGCCCTTGCTGTTGTGACAAAAGGATGAGAAGGGGGAACAAAGATGGAAAGAAGTAGCTGATCCTCTCTTTCTCGTCCCTTTCATCGCTAGGGATGAAAGAAGAAAGAGAGAGAAAGAAAGAGAGAGCATTTGGCGGATACAGGAGGCCCATTTTCCCCTCGTGCGACAATGATACCTAGGCCTACTTACGTTAAAAAATACTCTGTAACCCACAAAATTTCCAATTTTTTTTGCGCTACGCGCGGTTAATAAATTAGGGCCTCTCTTGGTTTGAGAAATTTGTGCGAAAATGATTCTGAGGAACACTGGCAAATACCCATTGGTTTCTGTGCAAGCAATATTTTAAAAGTTTTTAAACAATAAACACAAATTAGATTAGATGAATATTGACCTCAATTCCCCCACCTGTAGGACAAAGTATCCATGTTTCATTTAAATCCAAGAAAGCATGGACGACAAGAATCATCTCAAAAATATTTACAGATATGTATGACATAAGATCTGCAGATTGCATATGCCAAGGTTCCTTAAAATTATTGGACAAGATGTGTGTGCATTGCACAAGTGTTTGTGAGTGTGTGTGGGATGTGTGCATGTCTGTGTAATCTGTGCAGTCTTAAGTGCTTGTAACGTATTCAAACTGCGAAAACTGTTAAAGGGGGATGGCCTGATTTAAGGATATGAAGTTTTCATCTTGATAGATTGGCCTTCACCCCAAAACCCCATCTGCAAAATTTTGCGCCGATATTTCAATCCATTTTGCTGTGAGAGCTAAAACATGATTTTGTAAGCCCCATAGAGTACTGTGTAAGATTAATATTGGTCGACCAAAATGGGGCACATTTTCGCTCATAACTTCAAAACCGAATATCCTTTTGCCCTAAGATTTCACAGGGTAAATGAGAAAAATAGTAGCTTTCTTCTGATACCAAAATGTTGACCACTTCCGGTAAAATTTGGGGCTTCTGGGGATGAGGCTATTAGCGATCGGGCCATGGACCTTTAAATAACTCGAGAACCAAGAAAACAAACAATATTTTACAAAAGGGGAAATGCCATTCTTTCTGACTGATCACTGAGCTGATAATTATGAAAGTTACAAAAATATATATTCAGAAGAAATATTTCAAAGAACATGATGATGTAACACAGCATAAACTTTCAGATGCAAGCGACATCGTCCAGTTCACTAAAATTCCAAAATAACCTGGGATTCTATGGGGCTTACCACCCACCTATCCACAATAGCATACACTTGATTATAAAGTTGAAACTCTGTAACAATGGAAAGGTCAGGGTTTCTCCGACAATGCTTCAATTGTAATAACTTTATTCTGGAACACACACGATGCATGTCTCAACCAAAAGTTATCAAATCACCCTTTATTCATCTTCTTTCCTCAAAATCTACAAGGCCCAAACAAAGGCCAAATGTATCATGATAAAAAAGATACATTGAACTTATAATCCAGAGGATAATGTTTCAATTGAAACATCCTTAAAGATCCCGTGAACAATTCAAGTCACACCACTGTGGCGCTCAAGGAGATCAAGTATCGACGCATTTAATTGTGATGAAGAAAATATCTTCCATGGATCATGAATTATAATTGTCTCATATGCATTGATACTTGTGACTACTAAACCCCATGATAATGCATAATTGGTTCTAGATTTAAATGTATTGAGTACAATATACACTGATTAACACTTAGGTGTTTAAGAGGGGGTCCCTATGGACTCAAGACACGGTTTGACATCTTGCAATGGTACGCAAATTAATTTTTGACTGGATTTTTGTTGTTGCACATGCTTTATTTGAAGACAAATTTTGTGATAAATAATGAAGCCTTAAAGTGAACAAAAAGTTAATGATAATTATAAAACAAATTAGGGAATAAATAGAACAGATATATCAAAGCTAGCTCATGTGCTAATCCCAGGCTAACTAGTACCTGTATTACTAAAATGAATATTAGCTTTAACCAGTACCGCCGAGAGGGGGGGTCAAAGGGGGTAATTCACCCCGGGCCCGGGGTCCTAGGGGGTCCGAGGTCCTAGGGGCCCGTAAAAATAAAAGTTCAGCCCTTGCGGTTGTGACAAAAGTCAGAGAGGGAGAGAAAGTGAGAGAGAGGGATGAAGAGAGAAAGAGAGAGAAAGAAAGAGAGAGCATTTGCGGATACAGGAGGCCCATTTTCCCCTCGTGCGACAATGATACCTAGGCCTACTTACGTTGAAAAAATACTCTGTAACCCACAAAATTTCCAATTTTTTTTGCGCTACGCGCGGTTAATAAATTAGGGCCTCTCTTGGTTTGAGAAATTTGTGCGAAAATGATACCTAGGCCTAACTTACGTTGAGAAAATACTCAATCCACGAAATGTCCATTTTTTCCGCGGTTAATAAATTTAGGGCCTCTCTTGGTTTGATAAATTACATAAAAACAAATGAAATAAAAACAGTTTGTCATGAATTATGAAGTGGACTACTTACTACTACTCAAATTTTCATGAGAAAATATGTTTTGGAAAGTGAACATTGCAAGGCTTCCGCGCTTCGCGCGGGAGGGGGACACCCCTCCAGCACCCACCCATCGGCCCGTCTCCATAAACACAATGTGAATAATTCAAACAAAAATATCCCCGAATAAGTTGCATCGACCAACTACATTAAACAGATCCCACACCCCGCGCCACTTAATTCATTGCCGCTTCGCAGCCACTGTAACTTCAAACCCCCCCATGGAGTTCTGGAAAACAAAGTTAGTAAAAGGGGGCCCGTAACTCCAAGGTTCCCCCCGGGCCCGCAGTTTTTCTCGGTGGCCCTGGCTTTAACAAAAGTAATCTTCACATTTGTAAGAGTGTTAGCCTTCATATATCCTTCAAGCTCCTTACCAGTAAGAATAATCAATGAGGATAGGCTTAGGCTTCCAGTTATAAATATGACATGAAGTACAGAGTAGATTTATTTAAACTTTATTTCAGTGTATTAGCTGATGATAAAAATGAAGTGCCCAAATAAGGATGACATAAGATAGAGATGAGCTCTGATGCTTAAAAGCCGACTCAGAGATGGTGCCCTTAATTTCCTAACAAATTTACTGTAAAAATAAATTAGTCAATTTTCTACAAATTAGTCCTATAAGACATGTTTTGGCTAAAGTTAGGACTAATGTTGACTAATGTTTGGATACATGTGTAGGGCATTTGAATGAGCATACTTTCAGTAACCAAGGTGGCAAAGTGTTCCAACATTTATGACCGAGATTGCTGGTGATCAAACATATCAAAATGATT
The DNA here is from genome assembly GCA_023653785.1 of Ophioderma brevispina. Taxonomy (NCBI): domain Eukaryota; kingdom Metazoa; phylum Echinodermata; class Ophiuroidea; order Amphilepidida; family Ophiodermatidae; genus Ophioderma; species Ophioderma brevispina. The sequence goes on from JAMKCH010006136.1 coordinate 36,508, forward strand.
CATTTACCATCCACTTTGCCCAACAGAGGGGGCTAGTCATAGCCTCAGGGCATGATGTTGCAAAGATTGTTGATATAGCGACTCAACACAAATTGATCAAATGGGGATGTACTGCCAATATGGATCTCACTGCCAGTATGTTGCCTTTCAATTTGCATACATTCCCTTTTCATTTGAAAGCAACATGCTTATTGCCAGGTGGAAGGTGGATTAACACTGTGATGTCATCATACTGATCTAGCACTATAGTATATTTTTTTACTAGTTTTTATCTAAAAATTGTGCAAACCAAACACTAAATTGTTTTCAAATGTTAAATGACTGGATGAGATGAGATGTGTATTTTTTATGTCTAAATATTGTTTCATATATGTTTTCTCTATAACTCTGTTTGCAGGGGTTATATGTATACAGTGAGTTGGATCAAATTTATTAATGCGAATAAAAATATTCGTCCTTTGGCCATGGGCGCCGCCATTAGACATTATAGCTACAGCTAGCTACCAGACTAGGTGGTATCTCACCATATTTGAACACTCCAAATATCACTCCCATTTCCTGTCTGCCTGCAATGATGGCAGCCACCAGTGCTGAATATGACGAATACATTTATTCGTATATTTTTATTCCGTCTTATCAACTGGTATAGGGGCCAATAGAATTGAATAGATGATGTGACATCAAGGTGCAAAGAATATTCCCATACATACAGCATTCAATAGCCTTATCATACTGCTTGAGCGGGAATTTTAAAAGTACAAGCTCCGCAGGTGCGCACGCATACTGTCAGGCAGTGCTTTGTTCATTGCCTGATGTTGTCGTCACATGTCACCTCATCTATATGGCAAAAGAAGACAAGGAACTTCTATTTTTGGATGAGTAGGTGTTACTAATGTTATTGATGTTTATTTCATCATTTCATATTTATTCAGTACTTGCATATATATCAAAATACAGAAAGACAGCAAAGAGATATAAAAAATAAACATTATACATACAAAAATGGATCAATTGCACAATTTACCAGATATAAAACCGGAATTTTGGGGATATGGAGTAAACATCAAAAGAGTACCAAGGATAGCCCAAAAAGCCTCAAAAATAGTGAAGCTTATTTCCATTGGGGTCCTTTAGAAAAAAGAGAGGAGGAGGAAACCAAGCAGGTCAGGCAACAGATCCAATAAATATATAAATATAACACCCAAACCCCAAATATTGCACAAAACGCTGAAACAAAAGAAAAGCCGGCCTAATTAATACTTGATGACTGAACTCCTCTCTGCTATTATGGCCTGATCCATCAGATGTTTTTTGATGGCCTTTCTAAACTGAGCCAGATTGGTAATCTGCTTGATGGAATTTGGTAATGAATTCCAGTGTTTTATGCCACTGTAGAAAAAGGTGTGACTAACATTACCATAATTTCTGGGAACAACAAAATTATATAGGCTATCCCTGGTACCATAGTTATGCAAAGATTTTGTACGTCTAAAATTAAAATTTAGGTAACCCGGGGGCCTTTTCATGGAATATTTTGAAAACCTGATTCAATTTCATTTGGATCACCCTGTCATGCACAGACAACATACCGATTTTGTTCCGCTCTGCCTGACCAATGTGTGTGCGAGGTCCCAAATCCAAAATGAACCGCACAATTTTATTTTGCATGGTTTGAAGTCTGTTCTTAAGGTGTTGTGTGAGAGAGGAATACCATGAAGAACATGTATAATCGTAATGACACATTGCAAAGTGTCTTACGGGTGGATAAGTTTAAACTACCAGCTTGTTGCGATTATTGATGTTGCGATGTTCAGAGCATTGTCTAACATGAAGTAACATTTGTAAGCATTTTGCTATCTGGCTCATGCTATTTACTTCTTTCATTCAGCAGTGAATAGTGATTACAGGATCAGCATATGGAACATTTAGGGGCTGCCACAAGTCTCTTTACCAACTTCAAACACACCATTGGGAGAGTGGAATCTTGATCATTTATTTCATCTATAGCTGTTTTTGCTGTGGCAAAATTTGGTAGCCTAGACACCCAACAGCAAGCACAGGGTCTGAATCTGCTTCTTGCATATGAGGCAGCAGCTAAATGTATTGAAGTTGGTGGAGCCAGCTCACTGTTGACTGCATGGTTGGGGTTTGAGAAGTCTATAGTCTATATCCACCAGTGGACGAAAGCTAGGGCACTCATTGAGAATATGATCCGCTGTCTGTGATGGAGATCCACATTGGCAGGCTGGAAATTGTCACAGCCCCCATTGGTGCATATTGCTGTTGAAATGACGGACACCTGTGCGAATCCTGTTCAAAGTGACCCGTTCCTTACATGGAAGATTACTACCAGGTGAGAGTTCTGTCATGGGTGTGATAGTGAATTGGTCTGGTCTTGGAGTATCTAGCCAGGCAGTATTCCATGTCTGAAGGATGTTGAATGGAGAGCTGGAGAGTTTAGCAGCATGCCGACAACTGGGTCTGAATAGAGGCCTCTCGGTAAACCTCTTGAGAACCCTTTACTATATGGTGCATTACATCAAAAGGTACATGCTGTCTACTTTTGACAAAATGTAAATTTTGACATTTAGAGAAAATAAGTTTACAAATGATATTGTGCTTTCACATCAAAGGTTTAGTTTTGAAAATATAATGAAAAACTTCAATAATTTTGTTTTTACCAGTTGCATCTGCTTATATTTCAAGACCTGGCTCAAAGCTCAATAACATTTTTTTACTAGTTGTATTTGCTTATATTTCACAAGCTAGCTGACCAACAACATGTACTTTTGGATGAATCATTTCACATTATCAGTTTAAATAAATGTACAATATGAGCAAAAAAATAAAATCAATTTTTTTTATTACATAATGCAACTGGCATACCTTTCTGAGAAAGCATGCATTCAATTAGTGGTTCACTAGCCTACCAAATAATTGCCCTGCCTACACAAAAACAACCATTAATTACACACTACATGCACTGAAGATATGCCTTGCATGCTCTACCAGAATTTCAATTGGGCATGCCATCAACATTTTTGTTTTAGTATGGGTTTATTCACTGATGACCATTCCTTGCTGTTTGTAGTCATTAAGTTAGTTGTTGGTGCATGATACCACAATGTTGGTATTGTTCATAGCGATAAAATATTTGTGCAGTTTTAACATACCACAAAGTCTTAATAAGTCTCTGTAAATCTAGACTCCTGCATGATACATTTTACACACAATAAGCTACAATAAATGGGGATATGCCATGCATATTCCATATGTGGAGATGTACCCCCCACTTAACTGTAAAAGAAGTTTCAGATGTCCATAATGTCTTTTCTTACATTTTGAAAATGCCTCAATTTACTGGGTGAGACATATCCTACATGCTACCTTCTGCATATTTAACAATTCACATTCTTATTACAGATACTTGTTCTGATTTATGTTTATTGTGTTCTCTACTTGATATGAGAGCCTGGCAAATGCTGGGCCAGGCATTGTGGGAAACAAACTTGTAATAATGCATATTGCAAGGTCCTATTCATTACTGTGCTTAATAATAATGGTTAGCCATTAAAACAGCAGTTTTTTATCTCTATCTTGGGAATGAAATGGATTTGAAAGCTAAAATTTCAATATAACAATGAGAAAAATACAGCCTTTCATCTGATATCAAAATCGATACAACTTCTAGGTAAATCAGGGATCCCAAAGACGATCATAACATGCACCTTTAAGGTATACGCTTAAGTTTAAAAAAAAATGTTTTTAAAATTAACAACCTCAAACAAAAACATGACATTAGGAGCATTCAAGTTCTGCATAATATAGGAAAGTGCTTTTGGTTCTACTCTTAGTTTCTAGATCCCTCAAGCAGGATCTCCCCCTTTTGCATGTTGCTATTTGCTGTGCTTGCTTGGATAATATTTTATTTAGACCCTAACATTTAGAGCTATTTAGTATCATTAAGAAATATGGACCTCGGTTATTTGGAATTGGGTGCTTCGGGTGATATGTCTCCATGTAAGGTTTGAAACATGATATGGAGAAAAATGGACCACACACCTTTAATGCCTGATCATGATTAAAGAACAAGAAATTCTACTTCCCACATGAACATATGTCATTAGGGATG
>JAMKCH010006137.1:0-35063 GCA_023653785.1 Ophioderma brevispina
CCAATGGCACGCCTGTTACTAAATCAGCAAACCATGGAGCTAAAGTCATTCATCAATCCGGCCCGGTAGCGGAAGAAAAACATGCAGATTCCTTTTCTCATGTTTGGGAAGGCATTGAATGCAGGCCGGGTCCACTGTTTCTATTGCCACGCAGTTGAAAAGATCTAGGTTTTATCCCCTCAACTATTCAGATTGATATTGGTCATAACGTAACACACAAAATATCTGTCCTCGTCCAAAACTAAAAATAATCAGTTTACATATCGTCGTGGTCACGACATAGTGTCGAATCTGATTTTTGGTCAAATTGAGTTAATAGTTGTTCTGGTTTGCATTTTATGTAGTCTTTAGTTGTACCCACAAAATAAAAGTGAATTACATCTCCTCACCAAAATAGCCGCAGTCGAAAAACACCCATTTGTATAAAACTGGTTTCACAAACAATCGAGTACGTATTCGATAGCTTTGCGCGTCCACATATCTCAAAGCACACGCATAAATTGTGAACGAATACGTTTCACTGGGACCAAGATTGCTACTTCAGTGGATAAAAAATCGATAATAGATCTATCAATATTTAATAGACCGTCAGCCCAGAAGGTTTTTTGGTTAGACGAACGAGATACCAATAATGATACGGGAACATCTAAACAAATAAACTTTTGAAAATCTGAAGTCTGCCGGAGACCCGTTGTTTGGCGTGTACCCCGGAGGGATAAAGTTACTATGGGGGGTCAAATATTGAACTGCTCTAATCTAATGAAATATAGCTCAAATTATCCCTTACGTTACTAGGAGTAAAATTCAATTGGGTCGCCTGTGTGTGGTGGCTTCCTTTCCAAGATATTTGGTAAAATATGCTAAATGTCAATTTGGTTTTAATTCAAGAACGGTAAACCATTTGATAATACCAAGATTTCTTTGTAAAAAATATTAAAAACATATTTAATGATACTGATTCAAAATATTTGCTTTATTTTGCATAGGGTTGGTTCCCTTTCATAGGGAGGGGTATATAATGTCCCCGTCCCCCTAGAGTCCTACAGGGAATTTGTACTCCTTCCATTATATAACAACAAGGATATGCCGAAATTGAAAAGCATTTCATATTTGGGATTTCAGTATCATTAAACATTTAAAAAAAATATTTTTACAAACAAATCTGGGTTTGGGACGGGTGACCTTTCTTGAATAACCATGACACTTAGCCTATTTTCCCAAATATCTTGAATAGGAAGCACCACACGCGTGTGCCCCAATTGACTTTTTTACTCCAAAAATAAAAAAAATAAATAATTTGAGCTATATTATATTAGAATTAGAGGCAGTTCAAACATTTGACCCCATAGTAACTTTACCTCTCCTGGGGCTACACGCAACAACGGGTCCCCGGCAGACTTTCATATTTGCACAAGTTATATTTTTTCTGCAATTTTCCCGTGTTCGATATTGGTATCTCGTTCGTCCTACCCAACCTTCTGGCTGATGCTCTATAAGGCAATCGTGAATGTTACTTTCTATACTTCATGAGGGATTTGGTCAATGTTATCACATTTTAATTTTGTGTTTTAATTATTTTACTGTACTTGAACCTACGGTCTGTGCGTCGTGAAAAACTATCTATCTATAAGTTTTGTAGTTTTAACATTTTGTACAAATCACCAAATTTGTCACTTTTAAAAAGGGGGGGGGGGGCATAGTTACATTACCCTCGTATTATACCAAAGGGAGGAAAGTTCCCCCCCAGGTTAACTTTCCCTCCGTGCGTAAAAAATTTTAAAACTTTCTTTTACGTCCTTCCATATAATTATTTCGCATCCTCCTGCTAATTTTGGCGAAACCAATTAATCAGCATACAAAATACACATAAATAAGGCTATTAACTTAAAACCTATACAATAAGAAACAAACAATAATAAAATCAAGTTGTTTTAGTTAATGAATAGAAATAAAGGTTTGTATTAATCATCTATGGGCTCAATGTATACCTCGGGCGGAAAAAATTAAAAATATGGGGCGGCCCATATTTAGTTTTTCCACCTCGTGGCACATTATTCCCTATACATGAGACTGCATTTCCCCTTTAGTTATTATTTTCATTTTGTTTAAATATTGTGCACTGTGGCTCTAAAATTATATGTTGATTAAAACATTTTCCATATCATTTGGGGCCAAAACCCGCATGAAAATCCAATATTCCTATACCTTTTTTATGCAAAATTTCATTTATTGGTTTTCATTTCTACCGCTGATGTGGGTCTGTGGACAGACCACTTTGACATAATCTTTGGTACCATAGATAGCTATGGTCCTCCTCTTTTCCATTGATACAAAATGAGTACCAACCTGCCATTCCTTCAAATGACGTCATAAGTTTGCATGTCAGCAAAACTGCCAATTTCCATTATACCAATTTTACAGTGAAAAATTCAATTTTTCCACCAAAAAGGTTAGTAAATCAGATTTTCATGCGGTTTTTTTACTCTACTTGTGGGAATGACTAGTTTATATAATAACATCAATTTAGAGCTATAATATTGTGTTTGATTCGCTAAAATTGCGAAATATCAATTTTCCACCCTATATTCAGTATTTTCGGACTTCCTCAACATAATGACGTAGTAATGGGGAATGTTGGTACGTAATTTCGGTACAAGAAATAAGAAACTCTAAGCTAATCCTTTGGTACCAAATTATAGGAATCGGGTGTTCAGTAACCTAACTCACAGGGTGTGGTAACCACCCAACCCCCCCCCCCCCCTTTCGCGAGTTGTTTTATGACGATATCGTTGTCATACAGGGCCATGGATGGCATGTCCTTTCCCCAAAAGAGATATTAGAACTTGATTGTCGTTAGTATTTACGGGTAGTTCCTGGGGAGTCAATGAATATCAAGATGTTTTTCTCGGTGACGAGGAGGAGTGAAGTTGCTTTTTTTTAGTATGCTAGTTAAGTTTGAAATTAGTCTCATCGTCATTCTAACTTTCATTAAGATCATCAGTATCGTTGTGAAAGAATTCACAGAGTCTAAGTTTTCTATTATATTCTTTGATATCCCTTTTGAGTTCTTGAGTGTTCGACATCCGGAGTTGGTGTAAATTTCGATCCTTTTTCTAACGTTCCGTTCATGTTGATTTAAGGATCTGTTTGACAATTTTATTACCTTTATGTTTCGGGGGTGGGGTCACATTTTTCCTTGGTTGATGGTGTCCTGCGGAAAAAAAAATCTTCTTTCTGGTACTGTCTCGCAGCCTGTTTTTCTTGTTCTGGTTCTTGGTTGTTATTAGGTTTTCCGCCGTTCTTACCTTTGGAAGGTTTCTCTTGGTGGCTTCTGCGTATTGTGCCTCTGTTAGGGGGATGTTCAGGTGCATTATGATTGCTTGATGATCAGCGATTTCTTCAAAATTCAACCATCACGCCCCCTAAATTTTTTCATCAAAATCCGTTTTTTTGACTGTTGTATTGGAAATTGTTATGTAAAAACGCCCTATTAGTGGCTAAGCTTGAACCGCCCTATTTGTCAAGAAATGACGAATTTTCAACATAGCTTTTAATAAAAGTCGGATACGACATTTGTTAAACTGCCCGCTCCAGTCAGTTGACCAGATTCGCAACAGCTCCATCACACGGCCTTGACCTGTCGCTGCAGAAAGAGCCTGTCGTATAAATAATGATGTGACCTTTCAAACAGCTGATCGAGTGAATTTTTCAAACTAGCGAAGAATTGTAAGCTCAAATTACATAAATTACACTCACTGCTAAGTTGAAAGCCTGTGTTGACTTTGTAAAGAACGACTTTTTGAAGCATGCCAAGGAACAACTCCACGGCACGGCCACCGGCCAAAGCCTCAAAGCAGCCGAAAAGTAGCCTGCTGCTTGCATTAGCTGCTGACGCTGTGTTGCTCAGTCATTATTCATTGCATGCAATTGTATGGCTGTTGGCCGCGGCTCGACAGGTAAGTACAACTCATTAAATTACATAGCTCATCATGAAGTAGCCCTAGGCCCTACACGTCAGGTTTATCTTTCAAGACTAGTTATGAAGGTCCCTTGACCTTGTGAAATGGGCTAGGATTTTCGTCATTTATTTTGGATTTGGCAATAAGCATAGGCATAGTCTCATCATAGACCATTGGCAATGAAGTTAATACTGTTTAGACCAGGGGTATTAGAGTTGTGATGATTTTAAGTCAACTCGGTCCCATACCAACTCGGCTCCAATCCAACTCGGCCCCATTCCAACTCGACCCCATACCAACTCGGCCCCATTCCAACTCGGCCCCATTCCAACCTGGCCCCATACAAACTCGGGGTTCATACCAAGTCGGCCCCAAACCAACAAGGCCCAAACCAACTCAGTCCCATACCAACTCGGCTTCAAAATGCATGTGGTAACCGAGGGACGTTTCTGATTTTTAAGATGGTTCATACTTCATACATTGTCTGAGACACACTTGGCCTTATGATTTTTTAGATGCTCATTGTCTATGTAAATTTGAGTGGGCTATAAATGGGTCATTTTTGCTTTTCATTAGGGCTGAGTTTCTTTGTATTCTATTATACCTATCTCAACGTGAAATAACAATTTTTTTTTGTCTCGGGTCCAAGAAAACAGTAGGCCCTATGCAGTGCTCTCTTGTGTCGTGTTCATTAATTTTGTGGCGGGAGTGGAACAAAACTTGCAAACTATGTCTGCAGTGCTCATTTCAACTTTCATTTAAATGCTCTCATTGTATTGTACACAAAGAAAGTGCATTGACCCCTGTACACTTGAATAGGAGCATGTGAGGAACATTCAAATGAGTGTTACAGGCAAACTAAATGAGATAGAATGCTAAAATTTCTTGAGCAGGTCAAGTTTGTGATCATCTTTGTAGCTGCAAACTTAAAAAAGCGAATAAAAAAGTATTAGCGAAAAATCTTGAAAAGCGCCCTCATGCTAAATTTTGACCTGAAACATAATTTTTTAAGAAAATGCAACGTCCAATTTCCATGCAACTTTCAAATTCAGGTATCTTGAGCTCATTTACAAAACACCAAATGCCTTGAAAAATGCCTGAAAACTTAGGAGTAATTAGAGGGTTTGCTGCTCAAATCCACTCCCACCACAAAATTAATGAACATGACACAAGAGGGCACTGCACACTTTTTTCTTTGACCCAAGGCAAAAAATTTTGTTATTTTCACGTTGAGATAGGTATAATAGAATAAAATAAAACCCAGCCCTAATGAAAATAACCAAAAAAATAATTTTTCCCTCCATATAGCCCACTCCTAGTGTAAAACACACTTCTTTTTTCAGGGGTGGGGGACAATGGAGGGCAAAGTGAAATTGGAGGGGGGGAGCCAGGGGGCACTGACCTGAAAAGGGGTGTTACGGGTACTTGTAGCTCTTAAGACCCCCCTCTTCAGGCATCTCCCGCAGTTCGCAAGGGTCCCATTTGGGCATGATTTAGTTCACAAGACCCCCCATTTCAGGCAAAATATTGATTTTTAACTACTTTTTTTTGTAGTTCTCAAGGGTCCAAATTTACCAATTATCAGTTTGCAAGACCCCCCATTTTGCAAGTTTTGTTCAGTTTGAAAGGCCCAAGCTGTGGCCCTGAGCGCCACACAATCCTCCCGAAATGGGAGTCCCCTGCTGGGGGGGGGGGGAAGTTAACATCCAAAATGTTAAGGTTTTTAACAAATTTTAGAAAATTTGGCCCTGAAGCGGCAAAAAAAATCATTTGAAAATGCGATAGAATTTTCACAGTGAAAATTTGGCAATAATGTAAACTATAGTACTTGAGTGAATTTTACAATGGAAAAATTTACAATATGTTTGAGGTTTTAACATTACTTTTCTTGTCTTTTGTTGCATAGATCGTTTGCATCTAAGTATTGCATGAATAATCTTAAAAAGAAATCAAGAAGTGGACTCTTTTAGTAAGCATATTTTGATAGCCGGTTTTTTGTGGTTCCCGCTGATTCTGGGTGTCGAAGTTGGTAAGGAGGTGTTGTGCCGAGGCTGGTAGGTGTGGAGATGGGTGGGTCAGAGTCGTCTGTGGCCAAGATGGTTTTGGCCGTTTGACTGTTTCTGTTGTGACTGGCTATTCGTGTGGATGCATGGACTGTGCATTTTAAAGCGACTTGAGGATTTACATACTCACATGTGCCGCTTGTCATTCACAATCTATTAATTATACAGTTCAGCAGGGTTTAGCTTTAATTTTTCGGTGGGGTTTTGGCACTGCATTTTAGGGACATGGTCTGATGGGGGGTCCATATTTCGGGACTTGGGTCATAGTGTAGTTTGACAAATAAGTACAGTACACTGACATTCAAGAAACCACTGGCACATTTAAAAAATAGTGCGCCCTCATTTTTTTTAAAGCTGATATTTTTGCATGGTTTTGTTAAAGGTTTTATATGCCAATTTACATAGCCCTCATCTGCACATAAAATCTCGCCTTAATGGTAAACAGATCTTTTACAAAAAAAGACTCCAGCGATATTTATTCAGCAGATGACGGAAAAGGTGTTTAACACAAGAATAGAAACGCATGCCAGAGTTGATTACCATATGGCAGCACGCCTATTTGACCGTCTGGTGACCGTTAAATGGTTTTTATTTATATCAGGGAGGTATAAACCTATGATATTTAGTTATACACCCATTTGTACTGCAACTTAAAGTTAGCCTACAAATGACCTGGATGTCTTTAGCTCTTATTTATGCCCCTATCTATTGTTGGGTATGTTATTTTTAGGTGCAAAATATTCTTCCAATGGCCTAGACTATCATTTGCGAGCACAGTGAAGGCCTTTCATCTTTTTTTGAAAATGTGCCAGTGCCGCTTTAATAAAACATTCTTTTGCCAAATCAACAGGTTAGTTTACTGTGTTCATGTTCTTTTTTAGCCTCTTGTCTATAAATTCCGCAGGGATACATTTCCTACTATTATGAGTTTTGGACCGCCATTTTTGAATCTGATCACCGTCAGAATTTTTTCCTGTTATGGTGGGTCTGTTGATGTACCCCATCATGACCATAGATTTGGTAAAAATTCCAATGCCACGTGGTTTTCAGAGGGTGGTCCACTTGGACCCCTAATGCACCCATGAAGTGCAGAAGACCTTTGCACTTACGTGTTATTATTCAGATGGGCCATAGCCCTCACTTTTAAAATGGGGCTGGCACCTCCCCTGCAGAAACAAAATCTGGAATTTTGGTTCATTTCAAAAATATTTCAGACCACTGTTTGAGCAATTATATGCTGCCTGCTGTCCAAATTTGTGTCAAATCAAGTACATTCATTTTCAAAGTTATATGTGGTGGAACCATTAGCAATTTTACGGAACCTGGTCCTCATTTGAAATGTTTCAATCATCCAGAGACTATCGTGACTAAATTAGAAAATGATCTGATAAAATAATAAATGGACTACAAAGTAGCCTATTTCACCAACCCGAGTGTAATTCCTGTACGAAATATTACCCACTTATATAGTTGGTCCCATGAAATTTTCGACCCTTTCTATATTGGCTTTTAAATTATCGCACCATTTTCATAGTATCTTAGCAAAATCAGCCCATATTTTCATAGTACATTCCGGCAAATTCGAAAAATCAACCATTTTCCATGTGTTTTACCAAAATACAGAAAAATTGACCAGTTTCATAGTAAAAATTGCGAACCAAAATTTGGAACGGGACGCCATTATATAGTAGCAATGACCCTCAAAAATGACCCCGATTCAATATAGTAGCATGGTGTTAAAAATGACCCATTGGTTTCTAGGTAAGGGGTTGAAAATGTGACCCATATCGCGGCGGCACATATGTATACCCCCCTACCCTCCCCCCCCCCCCCCCTGGGCCAATAACCTGATAAAATCTGCAACCGCTCAACATCCAGAAGCAGATCACAACACTGGATGAAACAAGAGTGTTTCCTCAAGGAACACCAAAATCATCACCAACCCCGAATGAAAATCGGAATAACAAAGCAAATCCAAAAGCAGACATAGTTCAGATTGCTTCAGAGCCAATTTGGGCAGATCGTGACACTCCTTTATAAAAAAAAGCGGCCATTTTTTGCCACTACTCTGTAGGTCCCACACGAAACCTTCTAGACGGGGGTGCCAAGTCTGAGTTGGCCTAGGTCAATATGGATTCTCCGAGGTCAAGGTCAATGTTGTAATACGTGTTAAAAAATGCGATGTATTTGCTAGATGCGGTATTATTTTTACTCTATTGTGTCTATGTCCCCATAACAACCTTCCAGTTTGGGGTCACCTGTGGAGGGGGTTGGGTGGGGGTTATCGATGTAACTCAGAATGTCAAGTCACATGGTAATAATGTGTAAAGCCACAGCATTTTAATAGATGCAGTATTAATATATGTTACAATCATTTTTATGCAGTATTATTTTATAGAGTATTATTGTATTATGTCCACAATATAAACATTTTAAAGGCGAATGCCCCAGTCTGTACCCTAATATCCAAATTCCAGGGCACAGAGGTAAAGGGTCAACCACTGTGGACACTGTTTAAATTTTGACCTTGCATACAACGGGTACCCTTTGTTTCATTGTATTGATTGGGCACGAGTCTATGTTCTATGGGATGTATATATAAACATGTTGTCCAGCAGCGGAACGGATTTTTCAGTCTTAAAACTTTTATAGCGGATGTTTGTGGTACGTCACCCCATTTTTGACGATCAAGAATCCATTAAAAAAAAAAAAACCAATTACATGACCATTGAGGGCTTACAACATGTGTCTCCCAGAGGGCTGCCAGAATGTGTCGCCAATTGGCCCGCCAAATCATTTAGGAGCAAATAGATTCTCAATCTTATAGGTAAGTGTTCTTGGTGTAGTCAACTATTTTAAAGAATGGTGGATGGATCCCTAATTTTAAAATCAGTCTGAACCCATTGAGATCCTGCATCAAATGGTCAATCCAGATGGAGGCCATAAGGCCCACCAATCTGCCGCTCTAGATCATGTTTTGAAGCTATATAGTTCTTCAATCTTTTTACTCGGAGGTTATTCTATGGCGTCCAGTTTAACTCATTGTGGGGTCAAGTCATTTATTCAATAAATCACGTAATTGGAGTATTTTACCGTGGCCAATCCAAAATAACCACCGTGATGTTAATCCTATACAGTACTCTTATTCTGTCGCATTCTTATCCACCCAAGTTACATTGATTCACTTTAAAATGCTAGCTGCCATACTTACAACAACTGGTGTATACAAGCCTGCGTACATGGTATCGGCGGCAGGATTGTGTCTGGTATGTGCCCGGTCAGAGGAAGCCGTGGCAGGGTTATTATACTCTTGGTATCTACCAAGATAAATTTCAAAGGCAATTTTATTACCAGTCAAACATTCCCCGTCATCTGGGCGTCAGAGTACAAGCTTAGATGTTAAAGGGTAACCTGGATCCTTTCGAGGAAATATACCTACTGTAATGAACAATTGGGGGCTACGATGCTAACTAAAGGAGAAGTTACACCGATTTTTTTTCGTAGTTGGTAGTGTTGCACGTGTCACCACATGGTTACCAAGGAACCACTGCGGAGAGCAGTTAAAGATGGCTGATATGTAGTAGGTAGTAGGGCAACTCCACAACCGTGACCCTGGACGTCCCCACTGGATTAATAGCAGAGATGTAAAATGTTATTTGATATAGTATGAACCATGGGGGCGGGAGCAGGGAGAAGAATACCGGGTTGAGGAGTAATTTATTACAACTAGATTCAGCACCTGTTCTGCATCCCAGTTAATAGCCTGACCTAGTTACATTGTCGAAGATCCTTAGCATCCAAACCTGGCATGTGTAGAATAAAAGCAGTCTCGACTGGTAGTGGCTAAATCTTGGTACGGAGACAGTGATGACTCATGCTTGAACACGATTCGGTGCTAGCGTGGATTGTTCTTTTGGAAATATCGGTGCTGCTGAAGCTTACAGGTGCCGAGCGATTGGTTCTTGCCCCAGCCAGGTGGCGCAAGGTGGTGTCGGAGCACTTGGACGGGGTTGGAATTCCGGTGTGAAGTGTTTGAGCAAGAGAGAGAGAGAGTGGCCCCTCGAACTTGGCATGAGCAATGAGGAAGACCCGGGCGAAAAAGGCTTGGCAGGAGTGCTGATGCGAAGCTAGTTGCAGGAGGAGTGCCATTCAGGGTCGTAGGACAAGGTTGGAGTGCTGGTACTAAGTCTGGAACAGGAGCCGGCGTCACTTGAAGTTAGTAGAACTATGTAGAGGACTCAAAAGCGCTTGGACTGTGTTGGAGCACCTGTGTGAAGTCTGGAGCAGGATTAGTAGCCGGGGGCTCATAGTTTTATAAAGCGACGCAGATGAGCTCCAAGCGCTTGCCTTGGCAGGAGCGCTGTGAGATGCTCGTTGTACAGGAGAGTGCATTCAGAGTCGGTAGGATTGAGACGGTGGAGATACATTGAAGCGCTTGGACATGTTGGAGTGCTACTGTGCAGTTTAGAGTCCGAGGAGCACCACGGGAGCTTAGGAGGCAAGACAGATGAAGCCTCCGAGCACTTGGACAGAGGTTGGAACACCGGTGTGAAGTCTAATGTAGGATGAACACCACCGCAGTTTAGCAGAGCGATGCATAAGAGCCGGAGCACTTGACGTGGTGGAGTGCCCTAATGTGAATTCTAGTAGTAAGGAGTCCCAACCACCAGATTTGGTAGGATCGAGGTGAAGTAAGCTCGCCACTTGAATGTTTGCACAATGTGCTGCTGGGGAATTAAGTTTGGTGTTAGGGCCGGTTACAGTACATAGAAAAATGGACGGGCGGGGAGATACCGCTCTAGTTTGTAAGATAAATTGTGACTCGCGATACAAGAATCACGACATTTATGATCCACTGTACGTTTTGTCCCTTTCCGTACTAATAAAAACACGGCAGCAGAAGAGTTTACATAGACATATGAAATTGAATTAATAGATTTATTATTCTTCAATGTTATGTAAACTTCTGTTTCTGCTGCCTTTTACTTCTTGCAACTTACGGTTTCCGTCTAGATCTTGCTTTTTAAATCATTCTAACAAAATATTATTTCTGTTTCTTCCATTATACATCTTTTATATCTTGTTTGGAGAGCGTGGCCTAGGGTGCTTGCCTCTGGCGACATATTTACCCACAAAATTCCCGGGTTCCGTAATCCCGTGGGGGTCGTGGCAGCTTGCTGGGATTTATTCGGGTCCTCAATCAAATTCTGGATTTGATCTATGTATCTCAGCTATTGATTAAATCATAATACCGCTCTCCTCCATGGTTTCACTGGGAATTGGGCAAATGGATCATGAAAGCAGCCCGTCCCTTCCGAGGGACGTTAGCCGTCGGTCCCCCGTGTACAGAGAGTCCAACTTCACACTGTACATCGCAGTCAGTGTCGAATAGAGTAGGGTGTACACCCTGACTGTTCCCAATCCGCCCCATCCTCAAATAGCGGGCCATTTTATGATTCGTCCGTATCATGGATACACGCGCCCCCGGATCAGCACACTAGCGAATCATCCTGACACCACCACAAAGCCAATGACTTTGTGGATACGATTCAACAAAACAACTCTTTATTGATTGCTACCCGTCCGCCATGTGCTCTTTCTTACGGATAAATCTCAACTGCCCGGAGAAATAATTTAGGAGTTTTATACACATACAGATCCCACGCAACTCCATAGTTAGGATCCAACGAGAGTCGGATCACAGCCCAATCGGGCGCACAGAGCGTCGAGATAGGAGGCCGCCCAGAAAACCCCAGAAGATCATTAATGTAACATAAAATGTTCCTGGATTGGCTACAAAACCCATCACTCTCATTTATTCACACCTACCGAAATGCAAAATCCCTTGTCACTTGTTCAATATTGATTATTAATATAGACCTGTTCAACACAAAATAATCCTGTCAAATATTACTTCTAATGTTTAATTAACATTAACTGATCCAACATTAAAGGACATGCAGAATGTTTAATCTTATGAAAACCAACAACTAATACTAACTGCCACCATCAAAACCCTGTTCACATACAATGAAAGAAAAAATCAACGTACCACTTATAAAGTTGCTTCATTGGATGACTTGACTGCCAAAAAAGATGAAAATACACCTCAAAATGCCACTCTTTGAAATATGAAGCATCGTATAGCTCAAACATGATTAACGGCCATAATTGGGGGTGACCTTAATTGGCAGCCATCTTGGAATTACCATGATTAAAGCTCTCAATGGTTTTCATGATTGTTTTTTAATGGACACCTCACCACCTTAAATATTGTTAACTACACCTACAAACACCACTTATACAGTGTATAGTATTAATACCAGACCCCAGGACTATTTCTCGCCGCAAAGCATGCTATATTTGCGTTTTCCCCCATTAGTGTCGAGCCTGTTCTTTGGTGCACCATTCTGGTCTACCATTACATAGCCCTCATGGTCAAGGGTGTACTTAGTTGTTTTTAATGGATTCCTTGACCTAAAAACTGTTGATTATACCACAAACACCACTATAAATAAGTATTAGTACCACCTACTCGTTCCCACCTTGACTTCGCGGCAAGATTGGGACCTTCTTGGCAGCCATCTTTGATTGACCGTGAAGTAATCTGCACATGGTCATGTAATTCGGCCTTAATGAATTCCTTGGCATCAAAAATTATATTAGATACCAAAATCATCCGATCAAGGTCGATATGAACAAAATTATAACTGCAAATGGGTATGGAGGGCCATCTTGGATTTATGAAATAAGAAGTTTTCCACGCATAATGCCCATAGTTTTATCCTTCGAGGTGTGTTTAAAAATATAAATCCATGAATTTAACTCCTCAACATGCAATAAGAAGCATAATTTGGTATCGGCAGAATCGCTATTTATGGAGATTTTGGCAGCCCTTTTGGAATTGTCGGCCATCTGACCGGACTTTCAAAAAATGGCACCTACCTTTAATATGCTTCTATTTACCAACACAATTGTGCAAGTTTTTGGTGCTTTAATCCAGTGGGTCACGATTTTTCACTACGCTACTGGACTAACCCAACCACCGGGACTTAAAGCCACTATCAAGCGAATTTTTTTCAAAATTAGATTTAGTAGAGACATTTTCATGAGATCCGTGCCCATGTTTAGGACCTTTTTTTCCTTGATGGATTTGGCAAGACGGACCACTTTTAACAAAAATAGCTCCTTATAACACCGCCCCAGACCTGACGGCTAACTTTTTTTACAGAGCGTTTTTCAAAATGGCCGCCGCTGACATTTTGAATACATAAAAAGTGATATCTCTAGAACCAGATGAGCTACAATGATTAATGAAGGTGTCATTTGTTCACTAATTCTAGTCCACAGATCGTTGGAGTTGATGTTTATTACATAATAAAGTGCCATCTTGACCTCTAAATCAATATGGCTGCCGAATCACCTTGGACAATGTAATATTATATAAATTAGCTTTGCTCCCAATTATGTAGACTAACAAATAATTTTTTTTTTCCTACTATTTTGAACATTAGACAGCCCCTCGCCTTGTAATTGTCCCTTATGCTACTGTCTGGCTCTCAAAATTCAAGATGGCGACCAGATGCCATCTTGAAAAATGAGATACTGCCATATTTTCCCTGGCAACACAGGACTAAAAGGAACAAGCATTGGTGTATTTCATTACTGACTGTTTTGGATCCAGGAAATTTCACTGGAATATGTATACAACATTTGCTGACCACGTTACAACCTTTAATTAAAAATCCACAAAAAATAAAAAAAATAAAAACTTGAAAATTTAAAAAATTGTAAACTATTTGACACCATGCCCTAAATTTGACAGATAAGATAAATTTTTTTTTCTGCTAATTGTCTGGCATTAAATCCTATTTTAACTGAATCACCCATCACAAAAATACTGTGAATTGTCATGGTTCCTGTATGTACGGAGATGATCCTAGATAAAATGACGACTATTTACTTGTAATACGACAGATTTGAAATTTAAACCACCGCCTTAGGTGGTTTTTAGTTATAATTACCGGGGGCACTTACCAGTTTTTTTGCAGGTAGGTATTTCCGCTGCGGTTCCTTATTTTTCGAACATTAGGGGCTTGGGAAAATTGTCTGCCAAGTAGTGTTTTGGAATTGAGATTTTGAAATATTTTGTATGGTGTAGCTTCTGAGGCACAAACCCTTCCAATACGGGACCTTTAGAACTGAATTGTGCTTACAACGGGGGCTTAGGAACTGCTGGATAGATTCAAAATGGGGGTCTTTAAAGGGACACAGGCACAGCGAAATACCAAATTCCTTAAAGAGAGCTCAATGGATAGATTTGGAACTTCGCATTAGCACTAAAACAGTTTTTCCCAATGGAATCATTACAAATAGCCACCTAGAAGGACTAAGTTTCAAGTCAATGTCAGTGGTCATTCCAGCCCTTTTTTTCATTTTCCGTCAAAGTTTTTTGTTTAAGGTAATGAACATAAATACGGTGGGCCAGTGGACCAGTCTGAACGTTTACAGGTGAATTACACCACTTTTGATATATATTTCTGTACTTTCAGTTGTACACCTAAGCCAATGGAATACAATCACTCCGGAGTCATTTTATTACAATTACTAATTCACACACAAAAGTCCATTTTTCATGTTGAGTGATTCATACATGTAAAGACACACAAACATGCAAAACCTCAATTTTGACAAAAAATAGGGCGCCCTAGATCATGAAGTGGGCAGTGGTCCCTTAAAGATGCAACAACATCCATGATTTTTCTGGAATATTTAATAACAGAAAAATAGTGATAACTATAATGTTATTTTAACAAAACTTAAAAAACTTAAAAAAAATACTTAAATGAAAACAAAAGGCGATTTGTTCTATGCTTATAATTTCAATATAAAACCAAAGGGCTGAAGATCGTTATGTTCCTCCTCCTATAGGAAATTTGGGAATTTTCCAATGGTTTGTACCAAAGTAACCAGTTCTCAGCGTCGATCTCTTGCCTCAAATTGGGATATTTTTGATAGAAGTTGACACAGTGCAATAATATGTGCCATCCGTGACCTAATCGATGATGAGTGATTCTGGAGCTGGTTAATTTTTTTTGCACATAAGATAATTGGACTCGCTCTAAGTGCGGACGAAGACTATCTGAGGGTGGAAGAAATATGGTGATCATCGTCTTTTCATTACTCTACTTTGTAACTCGTTATCTCAACAACATCCGTGCTTTTTGCATCACAATATTCTGCGAGGATGAACAAAACTTCTCCAAATGTTTCGCTAGACCCTCTGGTCTCAAAGAAGTTCCATACCACAAGACAGCTAGCAATTAAATGTTTTAGATTTGTCTAGGCAAACTTCAATGTGTTTCTTGTCTTGATCAAATCCCAGAATTACGATCACACCATACCCAGTAAGAACATTCAATGATAATGCAGCCATCCTCCTCATCACACAAACACCCTAATCACTGATCAGTTGTGTGTTTTTTGTTTCACACACAGGATCCCTGAGATTCTCTGAGCAAACATATGCGCTTGTAAATAGTGGTTGTATTTCAGTGTCAAGATGGACAGACTTGTCGCAAATCATTGTGATCGATTGCACTAAGAGAAAAGGCGGAAATGACCAACTAATTTCGACTTGAAACTAGGTCCTCTAGGTGGCTATTAAATCTTCCATGGAGTTAAACTGTCCAATGCAAGTCCAATCTTTCCAGCTTTTAAGAAATGTGTTGAAAAACGTGCCTGCTGCCCCTTTAAGACCGCCATTTTTTATATCTCCCGCAGTTTACTAACCCCCAGATGAAGCTATTTCAGTTCAAAGGTCCCTTCTAGAAATATTTGCCTCAGAAGCTAAACTTTAGCCAAATTCCAGCCCTAAGCCTGCAGATTTCTCAAAAAATTTAATCCTAAGACCCCTATACCATGGTAAGTTGGCCAGACAAATCATTTTCTAAAGCCCAAAGTTCAAAATCAGGGCCGAATACCCCACCTGAAAAACAGTTAAGTTCCCCCAGTAATTATACTCAAACAAATAATACAGACTGTCCCAAAAAAAAACTATACAATCAAAGATTATTTTTTGCCACAAATTCAGTCATCTCAAAACTGTCGTTTTACCCAGATTCTTTTTAGGAGTGTTCCCGCTTTCATGAGATTTGAGTGGTGTAAGTTTGGGGGGTCTGGTTTTCAGGAGGTATGGCTAATTATCTTAGACATTTGAAAAACCTGTTGGACCAGTTTCGGTTATCCTGAAATCCACAAAGTTGTCATTGATGAAAATCACTTCAAGGACATTCTTTTGATTGAAATGAAAAAAAAAGTAGGTAATAAAGTGCTGCTTCTTGTGATATAACATAACTTAAACTTATAAGTTGTAGCAATGCTAATAAATAAATGTAGCATTGTGAATTCAATTCAAGCACTCTTGTTGTCCAGCTTTACTCCAGGTTTCAGCATGAAGTTTTTTCATAAAAGACCCTTGTTGAAAGTAAAACTGAGACCTTTGAACACAACCATCCTTTCCTTTATTGCTATTTGTTGAGCACTGCTTTCTTCATCATACTTCTTCCTGGCATCTTGCAGGCAGTTGGGAATAGGGATTAAGGGTAAATGGTCCCTCCACATTAGAGCGTTGATACACACATTGTCCCCACACAGACTTGTAGACTGTTACATTAGTTTCAAGCAGTCAAAATTCCCAAATTTCCAGGAATTTCATGATTATTGGCCCTGAGAGCGATCCCTCATTTCACCCAAACATAATAATTTCTGGTGCTTTCACTGAAAAATAATGTATGGATAGTTCAATGCATGATAATACATTCACTCTGATCTGATCTGTACAATTTTATTTTGTTTGAAAACGATTTATTCCCACAATGATGCTACACTTTGACCTTTAGTTTCTTGGAAACCTTCAGGTTATACTGCGCCAAGTGGTATTTATCTTGTGTTCAACTGACAATATTCCCGCTTCGATTCTCATTTCAAATTGGATTAATTTATAAAGCGAGGGGATTTTAGCTTAGGAGTTAGGATCTTGTCTAACAAATAGAGTCAAAATATCTGGCCAAAATGCACAGTTTATATTTTTTATAATTTTTAGTTTGATTGTATAGTTTTTATTGGGACAGTCTGTAGAACAGGAGCATGGATCCAGGTCATACATCATCGTTCACCCTCACTACAGAAAAGGTTTGACACCTTTGGTAGATACTACGGATCCTCTATATCCATGCTAGGTATTAAGTACTCTCCAATTGTGGTGTCACTTTTTTAAGTAGGGGCCAATTTAAGGTCACACAGGGGTCAAACTTTTAAAATGCTCCAATCATGTTGAAATGTATGCCATACTGCTCGGACGGGCTAGTCATACGGATTCCAAAAATGTATACTTTGTACCATTTGTGACCATTGGTTTTGGATTTATAGGGTAAAAATGCCAAAATGGTACAAAAGGGTCAACTTCCTTTTGTACAGGGGTCACAATCAGAAGTTGCTCCAATTTTGGTAAAAAAATGAAAGTTGTTCATCTAGCTTAATGTGTCAAAATAAGGACTATTTTGTAGTATTTGCAATGCATAGTTGTCAAGATATGCGACAAAATAGGTTATAGGGCAACATAATCCACTTGGTGTTGACCTTCTTTGACCCTTCATCAGTAATTAAACATTTAACATAATCAAAACTATACATTTTGGGAGTCCTCTTTCCTCAAGCAATAATATGCAAGTATTTAAAATATAATCAGATTAACTTTTAACATTGACCCCTGTAAATGAGATTGACCTTTTTATTACCATTTTAGTCATTTTCAGCCTATAAACCAATGGTCGTGGGTGGTACAAACTATACATTTTTGGAATCCTTATGACAAGATGGACAACATGGCATACATTTCAACTTGATTGGAGCATTTTAAAAGTTTGACCCATGTGTAACCTTAAATTGGCCCCTATTGAAAAAGTTATAGCATAATTTGAGAGCACTACCTAGCATTGATATAGAGGGTCCATACTAACTACCAGAGGTGTTAAACCTTTTCTGTAGTGGGGGCACACAAACTCCTTAAATAAGGCCCCTATGATATCCTGCTTCTGCTCTATATGGAGTATTTTACATTTCAAGTGTCTTATTACAGAGTAGAGTCATTTTCATCTAACATCATCCCATGCCAAAATTAGAAAAATGATCCCTTATCTGTCAATTTAGGGCACTGGTGTCAAATAGTTTAATTTTTTTAAATTTTTCAAGATGGCTGCTAGCCACCATCTTGGATTTTCAAAATTCAACGTGGTCAGCAAATATTGTGTACACTATTTCAGTTGAAATTTTCCTGACAAAACTAGTAATGAAATACATCAATGCTTGTTCCTTTAGGTCCTGTGTTGCCAGAGAAAATATGGCAGTATCTCATTTTCAAGATGGCATCTAGTCGCCATCATGAATTTTGAGAGCCAGACAGTCTCAAAATGCTACAATTACAATTCTATTTGCTTTCTCATGTCAAAATTAGTAGGAAAAAAAACTTATTTGTCATTCTACATAATCTGAGCAAAGATATTTATATTTCCAAGGTGATGTCGGCAGCCATCTTGGATTTAGAGGTCAAGATGGCATTTATATGTAATAAACATCACTCCAACTGATCTGTTGTGTTAGAATTAGTGGGAAATGATATTTCATTCATCATTGTAGCTCATTTGGTTCCAGAGATATCACGTTTTATATATTTTAAAATGGCGGCGGCGGCCATTTTGAAAAACACTCTGTAAAAAAGTTAGCCGTCAGTTCTGGGAGGTGTATAGGAGCTATTTTTTGTTAAAATTGGTCCATCTTGCCAAATCTATCAAGAAAAAAAGGTATCCTAAAAATGGTCACGGATCTCATGAAAATGACTCTACTAATTTGTCCAATTTTGATTTTAATTGAGAGTTTTGCACCAAATGAACAAATGCTATGAGCGAAAACTGCATTGAATCTGTTAAAGTGGTTTAAATGAGAACTTTTTGTAGTTACTCTTTAGAAATTTGTTTTTTCTCGAATTTAATATTACAGCGCCCCCAATTGACACATCGTCACAAGTTTTACAAGTTGGTCAAAGGTCGTCGTGGAGAAAGCCCGTGGTATGACTGCGAACAGTCGTAAACAAATAAACCATGAAACTACTAACAGTGACCAAACTGCCGGCCAAACTGTCGACAAAAAGAATAGTAAACGCCGGGATGTGTTCCGGGATGATGTAAAAGCATAATTACAAAGGCTATAGCGTGTGAGATGTAATCATCAATGCAAAGCATGCCAATTAGTGTAGCTTGACATGTCATAGCCGGGCGAAGACCGGGGCTATGAGACTAAGTTCATAGGATATCGCGGGGTTTTTCCGACGCAAAAAAACCTGTCGGGAAAAAAGTTTTTAAAAAATACTTCACTTACCTACCTCCTATTGGTATATCCCGATTCCCTGAGTGTTATTATTACGAATATATAATTATTAGGACAAAAATAAAGCAATACTGAGGTACTAGTTTTCTACAAGTTTTCGATGTAGAATTGTAATGGGCCAATTTTAGTGTACTTCAGTGCCTTCAATTTTCTTTCATTTTGCCAAATTTGCGCCAGTTATTGACGCCAAACATCCTCGTTAATACACTGACATAAACTGCACAACCGTTACAAATAAGAATCAGTGACATTTGTTATGGATTTGTAAGTCAAGGTGAGTAAATGCCAGTTTTAAAAATGCGCGATGGACCCCTCTGACCTAGTACACGACCACAACCCAAACCCAATATGGAGTGTCTAGTCAGAGCAACCTCGGACTCGCCTTAGTGCTGCCAATTTACTCGATGTGTTTCTCGCTTGTGCATGCCAGTAACTTATCTCATATCAACTGAACTTGCAAGCAAGTGTACTGCCAGCAAGGCTAGGCTAGAGTAGGCCTACCATGTTTTACCGCAAGCATGAACGAACTACAAATGAGTGTCCGGCTAGGCTAGTCAGCCCAGTGCTAAATTCCAGTCCCGTGTGTGTGTATGTTCGGGGGGGGGGGTACTCACATGTTAAAGGAATATGATCTGTCTAATCCCATTTGGTTAATAGCCATTTGGTCTAACTTCAAATCGTCCGATTGTCTAATACCAATCTGTCTAATAACCATTAAGTCTAACATCCAATTTATCTAACAACCAAAATGTCTAATAGCCATTTGATCTAAAGCACATCTGGTCTAATGCCCATTTCATCTACTACCATTTGGTCTAAAAACCACAAACACCACATGGTCTAATTCCCATTTGGTCTAATATCCATCTTGTCTAATATTCATTTTGTCTAATATCCATTTGGTCTAATAACCATTTGGTCTAATATCCATTTGGTCTAATATCCTTCTGGTCTTAGACCAAATGGGTATTACACCAAATGGGGATTAGACCAAATGGATATTATACCAGATGGATATTAGACCAGATGGATATTAGACCAAATGGATATTAGACCAATTGACATTAGACCAAATCAGTTATAGAGGATATGGATATTAGACGATATGAGATTTAGACCAGATGAATATGAGACTATATGGCTATTAGACTAAATGGTTATTAGCCTAAAGGGTTATTAGACTAAATGGTAGACCAATTGGAGTTAGCCAAAATGGCCATTAGACCAAGTGGGATTAGACCAAATGGCAACTCACCATCAAAATCACCTATTTTCTCTCTTTTAAGACATTTCTGTTGCCAAGCACAAGGTAAGAAATCTATTGAGTGTCTAATATATTTGGGTGCCTCAAAATCTCTTGTTGCACCTTTAAGGCCAGGAGAATGAAAGTTTTAGATTTGCGTCTGGAATTTTTCAAATGGCATGAGGCTTTATTTCATTATTGATACATTATGTATTTTCATTGCTTGACTTGCAAGTCCATGGTTTTCCAGAGCTGAAGGATCAATCACATCAACAAGACCGGGGATAAAAATATGTCATGTTCAGAGTCGGTATGCATGTACTCTTTATATTGTTACAGCTGATGATTGGAAACTTGATTTTTTATGATGAAGAGCTTTTTCCATGCAAATAATGAAATTTGTTTTAATGAAAATTTTCGGCGGCAGGTTTTGGAGCATGCGGGCGGCGGACGCAAATCTAAAACTTTCATTCCCTTGGCCTAAAATGTCAAAATTTTCTGGGGCTTGCATTGGAGCCTCAGAAAATTTTGAAAAATGGGTATCCTTACAAATGGGTACCTTTCTCTACCAAATGACCCTTAGAAATGGGTGCGACTCCTCAGCTGCACATCCTGACCAAACCAAATCTGAGTACCCCGGGCCCCGATTATGAAAGTAATTCCTGATCAAAATATTGTATCAAATACCCAATATATATAATGTGAGAATTAGATCCAATATATCAGTGGCCACCATTTAAAAAAATGAAGGACTGAGAACATGCATGCATGGCTCTGTGTAAAAAGCCGAAGCAGTGGTGAAAGTGGAAATGTAAAAAGCAAAAGTGATAAAGTGAGTAAATTATGAAGGGTGCGCAAGTGTGGTAATGGTACACACTTGGGTTAAATGCGTTTGTCATGTTCGTCAGTGTTCATGAGTACACAAGGGTGGCAGGAACACTTGCTCATGCGAAAGTGTTTGCTTGTGCATGCTTGCATTTGTAAGTTTTATCGGATGTGCATGTACATTTGCAGTTGTTTATGGGTACACACTTTTGCAAGTGTTTGAAAGGTTTTTATGGGGATGCATTTTGTGGATACAAATGCGTGTGGAGAAGTGTTTGCAAGTTATGTTTCTGGGTACGCCCAGAGCAGAGGGGTATTGAGTCCATCCCACAATGCACTGGTTGTGGGAAATTTCACTTTAATAAGATCATATGATCCCACAAAAAATCCCCTTGCATTTCATGATTTCAGCACCTTGACATCCTTGAGATGTTGAGCAAATTCAAAAAAAATTTACTCGCTTTGCATTTGAGAAGAAGTTGATCTTCTGTTGCTTTGCGTTGGTGTCATAATAGTAACGAAGGGAGAAGTCCAACACAGTGGAGTAATATAGTAGACAAGAAATCAACACGACAAGTATTATGGTGATTATGCAGCAGAGCATTAAAGGTGCAACAAGAGATTTTGAGGCACCCAAATATTGTGTCATAATAGTAATTTCATATAGATTAGACACTCAATAGATTTCTTACCTTGTATTTTGGCTACAGAAATGTCTTAAAAGAGAGAAAACATGTGATTTTGATTTGCTTATATTTCAATATAAAACATAGGCTGAATTTCGTATTTGCTCCTATACAAAATTAGAAATTTCACACTTTTTGTACCAAAGAAACATATCTCAGCTTAATCCTTCCAGATGGGGATATTTTTTTTAATGGAAAGCTTTACATCAGGGCAAAAATAAGTACTTTCGATTTTTTTAGGGACACCTGCCTGATGTGTGAAATCTCTCGTTGCACCTTTAATGCACTACTCGAGTTTCGCCTTTCGGCTCTTCAGGTACAATACAAAATCAATATTTTATACAAATAATAATAATCATGTTGTGTACCAAAACAGTTGTAGAACGCAGGTATAAAACCTGTGTGTGTGTGTGTGTGTATGTATGTGTGTGTGCGTGTATGGGTGCGTGTGTGTGTTGTTAGGTCTAGGAGCACTTTCTCTGTAAACACAAGGCAGGGGTCCGCTCCGTGATTTTTTTTAAAAATGGCAAAAATTGGCATTTATTGATTTAAGATATACTTATCATCACCATGGACAACTTTATGTAAATATAATGAATCGTTCCCAAGTTATCAAATATTAAATTTTACACAGGCAATCCTCGAAAAAGTCATCTCGGAACACATAGCCCGTTTTAAAAGAAATCGTCACATGTGCCTGTAACGTTAATGAGAATATCACCATCTGGGTGGCAAACGGAAAGCACATATACCTTTATTTTAACCCCTCCCGTCCCCAATCCCTGTTTGGACGCCTTGAAAGTAGGGGGGTAACAAGATCAAGCCCCATTGAATGCAATGGACGTTGACCTTCTGCGCCCCCTACATCGGAAACTAAGCATTTAAGACAGTCAAAACTATTCCTTATTTTAATCCTCTGAACACTTTTATTTTCCACAATAATTTGCACATTTTTTATAAAATCGGAGCGACTTTAAAATTTGACCCCTGTACAACTGAAATTGACCCTTATTATTGATTTTTGCTGTTTTTAGCCTATAACTCTGAAACTTTAGGCTGTACATATTACAAACTATACCTTTTCTGAATCCTTATGGTTAGACACATAACATGGTGTGCTTTTCAACATGATTGGATCAATTTACAAATTTGACCCCTGTACAAACTTTGTTTTGGCCCCCTCTCCTTAAGGCACCACTTGCGGCACTTAAGAATCACGTTTCAGGGGTTCCGGTCAGTCTGTCAACATATTTAATCACTCAAACCTTTTGTACTTGAGATGTGTTACAAATGTGTGCTAGCTCCAGGGCTATGTACTTGTTCAAAGCAGTTACAAGCACCTTTTGACAATTTGATGTAAAACGGTGCATGATGGCCGATACACGACCCAGTTCAGATTGGTTAGATATTCTTTGCTTTCAAATGAACGACTGTCGTTTATGAAGACGAGTGCGCAAGAAGTGCGTAAATCCATTTTTGAGGAAATTGAGTTAGGCCTATGCATGGTTTTAGACAGTCGGTAGGGGTAACAATTATTATGGTAATCCTCCTCCTCTTCCACCTCCGTCGTCGTAATTATCGTCGTCGTTCCACTGCAGAGCATGCAACCAAACATTTTCTCCAAGAACAGTCCGCAGCTAGCAAAGTAAATGCAATTCGGGTATGCATTATGATTTTTTCTACTACTTTAGACATATGAGGGAGCTAGAAATTACAGGGAAATTTAGTTTTTGCTACAAAATTTGTTAACGTTTAAGGCAAGTCCGACGTTACGCACGACAATAAAAAACGTACAAAAAGATCCATTTTTACTTGCCTAAAAATATTGTGTCACGGACAGTGCGTTGGCACGTGGTGTTTTAGCACTGTTCAGCATTGTAAAAACATCAAAATTCAATTGTAAACATTACATCAATTTACAATATTACAAGCATGTCATGTATCAGACTTATCATTTTTTTAGTGAGTATTTATTACACCCTAACAAATAGTGGTTATCAGTCCCACGTCCAATCAGTCCACGTGGTGCGGTAGAGGGCGGGCCTATTTCGTACTTGCCCGTAAATTCTCCAAAATTGAAAAATTGTGTAAAATAGATGTTTTTTGGCCATACAACTGTGTTTCTGAAAATCGGACTAAATTATGCTAAAGAAACACTTGAGTTACATGTGATGGTTAAATAAAGCTCATTTACATGCATGCCCCCCTAAACATTGGTCTGATGCGTATAGCGTATAAAAATTCTCGACGGTGCTATTCAAACAAGTTTTGAGACCTTTTTTGCACCAAAAGTAAAAAGAACTACGCATAACCTCAAACTAATACTTTTGCAACTCATAAAAAACACAATATCAGAGAAGCTCATTTACCCCGTGCGGAAAAGGAAAACATTTTGCTTCGCCGTATGAAAAGATACCATTTCTGACTAATTCGCTAATTTTAATCGACTGTATGGAAATTGCGTTGTGGGCCCCCGTTAGAAATATTTTGTTAAGGATTCTATAAAATTTGTATTTTTACTTAAAACAAAGTTTTCAACTAGCATACTCACTACACGGTAAATTTAAATCATTAAGTTATGTTTTGTATTTTCGTGAATCATGCATTTTCAACAGTTTTTCCTGCAAAAAAATGCGTAGTGTAACCTGTACACGGACCATGCCATGTAGTTTTTAGCGAAACGGAAATGTGTCAGCAACTAAACATGCAAACCAAAAGTAATTTTCTTTTTGTAGAGTTATTTGATTTTTTACTATTTCTGAATTTTCTTTTTTGTTTTTATAACTTATCATTTAATTTATCGCCATGGTATAAAAATATCCCACGTCTACTTGCCTTTTTTCAAACCGTGGCTACCTAGGAAATTTCGTGTCAAAAAATACCTAGCAAACTCTTGAACTCTTGGACGACTGGTATAAAAAGGTCTACTTACTCAAGAAATAAAAGAAGAAAGAAAGAAAGAAAGAAAGAAAGAAGAAATAAAGAAAAGAATAAAGAAAGACAGAAATCAAGAAAAGAAAGAAAGAAAGCAAAAAGAAATAAGAAGAAAGAAAGAAAAGAAGGGGAAAAGGAAATGAAAGAAAGAGGTGTACATTATGAAATACCTCTGATCTAGTTCACTTACAGCTGACTCCAGAGATTTCCCGAGATGGGCGCCCTCAAATTTTTGCTTAGACAATCGTAATTTTTCCTTGTACAAAATGCTTGTCCATGCTACTATCACTGTGTGAATTACTAAGCTCAAATCGATGTCCTTCATAAAGAACATCTCATTTATTGTACTAAAATCCATCCGGAATTTTTGTTCTACAGTAGGCCTATCCTATGGTACTGTTATACTACACATATAAATATTTACTACATCACTACGTTTCATCTCAATCTTTGTGGTGGAATTGAGTATTTTAGATGATTAATTAATACACACACAAAAAATATTTCAAAATATTGGAGTCAGCCTTAAAAAGTGCACAATTTATTCGTCATCAATTGACTCGTTCAGAGTTTTCGAATTCTTTACAAAATCAGTGCAAGTCTTCGCTAGTAATTGTATGTCTTCTTCACCTGCTTAACAGACCTTTTCCTGCTGGCTGCGGGCATTTACCTTGCCTGTAATATTCATTCGTGTCCTTTTGTTTTCATTTATTGGATATAGTATAGGCCTATATTACTTTTCATTTTTTAAATAAAATATTTTTTGTCTTTCCAACCTATAAGAATAACTCCTAATGAGGAATACAATAACCGCCCTCTTTGGTTCTGAAGCCATTTTCTTGTGCCGATGTAGGCCTATCTAATACCTATCGAAAGTACACAGCTAATAATAACAAGCCAATTTAACGCGGTTCTCATCAACCAGGAGGAATTCTAATATGCGAGGGGTAGTCCGAGTACTTAACCCGTTTCAATAAGTCTGTACTAACTCCAAACCACACGTATGCTTCTAAAATCCATTAATCGATATTACTAGAACGGCATTCAACACCGACTCGTACCTAATTACACCCACGAATGCACCCAAATAGAAGACACGTAATAGTGATCTTAAGTTATGCGAAAAGGTATTCCTACGACTGTCTAACGTCCATTGTTCGCGAACGCACGTAAGTAACAACTTGTAGAAATCGTAACAAGCGCTCAGCAAAAGTTACGTATATACTTACGATTCAAGTTTCGCGGACGAACCCCTGAATACTAAACTCCGTACTCGAAGCCAAGATGAATTCGAGAAAGATTTTTTCAAGCTAATGAACAATTCCGTATTCGGCAAGACCATGGAGAATGTTCGAAATAGGGTCGATATCAAGCTAGTCAATTCGAAGGCCAAGGCAAAAAAATTAGCGGCCAAAACGAACTTTCGTCATTGTACTTTATTCGATGAAAATCTGTCAGCCATACACATGAGGGAAACCAAACTGGTACTCGACAAACCGATTTATTTGGGTATGAGCATTCTCGACATTCGAGACAAGATGTATAACTTTAATACGATACATCAAAGCCCACAGTATGGGAAGCAAGGCAAAAACTCCTTTTTACCGACACAGACTCACTAGCCTATGAGATTCAGACCGAAGATTTCTACTACACGGACATCGCCCCAGCCTTGTTGAGAAAATTATTTTCGAACACCAATATCCAGACGATCATCCATCTGGAATTCCAACTGGGGAAGAAACAAACAAAATTCCCGGTTTCTATTAAGGAATGAGATCGGGTGGAAAGCAGATAGCTGAATTTGTTGGAGGAAGCCAAGCTGTATTCAACCGGCTGATGAGGGAGGAAGAGGAAAAAAAAGATGCAAAGGCGGGTGCAGAGTCCGTCGTCGATAAGAAAAATTCCCTTTGAGGATTACAAAAAAAAGCTGTTTGACCAAAAAACACTCAAATGCGGAACGATGAACGTAGATTGGAGCCATGCCCATGTGGGATACACAGAAGCGGTCAACAAAAATCAGCTTGGATGCCAAAAATGACACAAGAGAATTATTTTGGAAGACCAAATTCACACCTTCGCTTGGGGGGCACTACAAATCAACTTGAGCTGCAAAAAAAGTCTAAGCTGATATCCAGCAGGACTTTTTTTTTTTTTGCCGATTTATAAATTTGTAGATCTTAACACAGTTTCTGATGTTATTAACACTCATAATTTCTGGAAAATCACGAGGGTTCGGGGGGTAGTTTCTTCGTTGAGTAGGTTGAACAGCACATATCGGAATGCGAAATAATTTCTCTACTCTAGGCTGCCCCTCCAGTAAAATTTTACAAAGCTTTTCCACATCAGATTGTATATCAAAACGATCGTTTTCAAAATCGATGGGAGAGTTACCGGTAATTCATTAGTAAATAAATTGAT
Source organism: Ophioderma brevispina (assembly GCA_023653785.1). Classification (NCBI taxonomy): domain Eukaryota; kingdom Metazoa; phylum Echinodermata; class Ophiuroidea; order Amphilepidida; family Ophiodermatidae; genus Ophioderma; species Ophioderma brevispina. The sequence goes on from JAMKCH010006137.1 coordinate 27,575, forward strand.
AAATGAACGACCTGTAAATTGTGTTTGAGCTCAGAGTCTGATTTCAAGAATTTTAATATGTCTTTCTACTTGGTTGAGACGTCGAATACTTTTGTTTAATTTGTCAACCTAAATCAGGCCGTAATCCCTGTGAAGTTTACCTTGATATATATATTCATGTATCCCTTGAAGCTCAATATATTGTCTGTTCATACTTTTTCGAATTTAGAATTTCATCAGCATAAAATTTTGGACATTTCCGTGAATCATCTGAAAATGTATTCGCTCCATCGTACAGCAATCTGCAGATCTTTTCACAATCGGCAGATTCCACAATTTTTACCAGCGATTCAAAGAACGTCTGGTATTATATTTCAGCGTCCACAATTTCGCAGGATCTTTCACAACCAAAAGAAGTCAGTATATTTAGCATTTTTTTTCCACAATTTTTGCAGAGGACATCACACATTTATTAGAAATAATCGACGTCGACGAAATCTTTGAATAGATCACTTTTTTCTCTCGATTAGAGCTGGATTTGGGGTGGAGTGGTGGGTAGCTGTCGTTTCTCGTATCCAACGAGCAACATCTGAGCTGCACTAAATACCCCACTAAAGAGTACTCCCACTTACAAGAAACAAGAGGGATGACCAAATCATCATTTTTTCAGGCTCTTGTTCAACTTTCGTTTCAACTTTTTTTTTTGAGTTTCTTCGAAACCTTTCATCCTTGCTAGTCGCTCTTATTTTTGGCAGCTAGAGCCTTTCCGGCCTCAACTTTTTCGGATTGTTTTCACTTTTTTGGACGGAGGTGCTGTCACCTTTAATGGCGGTTTTTCCACTTTTTAGGTTGATCCTCGTTTTTGAAATGGTTCAGCAGTTTCTGATCGCATGAGTTCTCCCAATCTTTTATTTATAGGGGAATTATTGAGCGCGTCTTAATTTGGGTGGACAAACATTCAGATCACATGATTTTTCTTGACCAAAGCTCCTGCAAGAACAAAATTTTGTTGACAAAACTCCTACAAGAATTATTTTTTCTGACCAAAACTCCTACAACAAAAAAAAAATTTCCTATTCACGATAAACTGTGAATAGGCTTTTTTTCATCTATTTTATCTACACACACTCCTTAGGTTCAGGCAAGGGGTTTCTAGAGGAAGCTGTTTTACTTGCTCAATGTGATTATGGTCAGCATGCAAAGTTCTATAGGAGCCACCCATCTTCCAAAATTTTTGATACTGCTACACGTCCAGTTGCTCAGAGCCACATTATTGAAAGGTGCTTCATTCAAACTTTCTTCCAGTTCCTCACGACTGTGAGAGTAAAATTTCCAGGAAAGCAGCAACTTTACAATGGTTTGAGCAGCCGAGACGATATGCTTTTTTAGGGTCTGTCACCAAAGCTCCAATCCGACTTTCATATCGAGCATATAATTTTCGATTTCTTCTGTTTCGATTTCAGCGAGGTATATTTTTTCAGAGAAATTCTTGGCTCTGACCCGAAACAACAGAGCTGGAGCAGCTTTTCCCTCTTGTCACTACCAAACCTCCGAGTTTGTGAGCAAAACTCTGGAAATCACACCTTCTCGCTTCTCATCGATGATTTGGTCGATGTCATACATATTTTATTTATTACAATTCATACCATCGAGGGGGTATGCAACAATAGTAACAATTTAGAATACTGCTTTGCCTCAAAATCCTTGTTCAAATTTTTTTCTTGCGGGAGGGTGACCAATTATTCTCCTGCATAATCGTCGTCAAAATCATCTGCGTTTTTGCACCAGAAGGTAGCCAGCCACTGGATCTGCCTCCTGATGGTTTGGAACAGCGATTTGTAAGCCTGAGACAAAAGCCACAGAGAACCATATCTTGACGTCCGGAAAACGCTAGCTTTCTCAGAGCCGGCTCTTTTTTTGTCGCTCCCTTCTTCGGCAGGCGATTCGGTCATCATCAAAAAAAAAGAACCTGTCAGTCAGTCATTCTACCTATGATCTCGTACATAAACACCTTGATGGCTGTTTGAAAAATCAGATGTGGATGGAAACCATTTATTCGGGGGGTCAAACATAAAAACCGATTTGGATCATTGATCACCCACGCCCGATTTAGGTAGGCTTTATATTGCTGATCCAGGTTTGGGCACAGACTATCACAATTTGTAATCGAAAAAAATCTATTGTATTCTTTTTCAAGAAGCATCCAGAATGAATTGTCTTTCCGGAATAGTTCGCCCTGAAATCACAGCGCTGGAACGCCACTCAGCCGTCCATTTTCGAAATTCAGACTGCCGTCTGCACGTTAAAATATGTAGGAGTTAGGTTCCAGCCGGCCGTATGCTCCTTTTTCTATCTCTATGTGGATGGACTGTCAAACACCTTCGATTGTTCTCATTTCGTGAATCGTGTCATCATCGCTTGATCTCATATCCAACCAAAGACGTACTCGGGGTTAGAGATTCTGGAAACTCACATCAGCCAAATGACCTTCCTTAAAAGAATGAGGGACCGTTCTGTGCTTTTCGTCGGCAAAATGTTTCTGATTCGTTACACATCTGAGTTGGTCTCATGCGCTAGAAAATAGCTGATTGGGATCCCATCCATAGTGACGGAACCTTTTTAATCTTCGGGTTTGTTGTTAAAAATTGTCAGAGTTTGATTGGTCGTTTGCTCCTACATCGTTTGGGATCCACGAACAAAACTAGAGTACCCTTAGATCTTGGCTGCTGGTTGCAATTGAAAATCCAGATGTATCAGATTTATTCACAGCTTCCTTGCTATGCGTTGTGATGTTGTCGAACAAAACAGAATCTACCCAATTCTGTTGGTTTTTGGATCGTAAGCCAGTTCAGAGGATCTCAAAGCTTCAAATTCCAGCTGAATATCGCGAATTGTATAGCTGGCTGTTGTGTCAGTGCTTACTACGACTTTTCCAAATCGTGAATGCAGTTAGTAAGAACAGAGTGATATTTGCAGTTCACTCTGGAGAACGGGTTGTGTGATGAAGAATCTCCAATAATCCACGAGGGATACGAAGAGTTATCGTATGCATTCCAAATGCCACGTCAGCCCGAAATTATCGCGCGTCTCCAGCATCTCGATCCTGATCTTCGAACAGCTGCCGATGGGAACCCTGTGATATACCGCATTTCACGTTACCTGCGGCTCCACATGTCTCGTAACACATGGAAAATATCAGCGTCATTCAGCGTGAAGACGCTCCTCCCTTCCAGTTTACTTCATTCTTGGATACTATCGCTCTTCCGAGATTGTTCACTATCGTTCTGTGGCTTCGTTATTGGCTCCTGCTGCCGAGTCAAATCCAACTTGAATGTCAGCATCGATGTTCCTGGGATTATGAAGTCATTTTTTCCGATATCGGGGAAATCTCACCGTGAGTATTCCCCCAGGACCTATGGTGCGCGAGTTACGCGAGTGTTGCTTATTGTACGTCGTACACCTTTGAGCCCTCTCGTTTGTGCGAAGTTTCGCATCGGATTCAATTTGTATCCGTAATTAGTCCCGCCAATTTCTTTTATTGATTAGGGTTGGATAAAATAAAAAAAGCAGAAAAATGGCTAAATTTGATCCATTGCCGCGTGAAGATCTTGAAATGCAGAGGATGAGGATGTAGATGAGGGAGCTACAGTAGGTGATACAAAATGGTGAGCGGCGGTTCGGGAGAAACGGGATTTGAGGTCGGAAATGATTAAAACTAACAGCTCGTCGAGGGGAAGCGTTGAATGGGAGGCAAGACGTTTGAAGATGATAAAAACAGTCTAGAGGGTCTAACTCGACAGGTGAAAGAAGTACAAAAAGACAGACCACCTCCTAATATTGCTGTTGGCATCTTGTGTTGATGAACTTCGATTATTAACACGCTTTGGAAATCCTACAAAACTTCTACGCTTGGAAAAAATTACATCGAAAGACCGGGGAAAAAGTTCGAAAAGAGGGACGGTGTACTTTTAAATTTGGCACAAAATGTTGGTCGAGACGGACGATGGAATGTTTGTTGAATATAGTGGGAAAAAAAACCAAACTAACTGCAAAAGGAAACCCGCGAAAATTTTTAGCTCTTAGTTACAATCAAAAAAAAATTATGGGGGTGGGGGAACCTGGTTTTTACGGGAGGTTTTAGGTTGGTGCTGACTGTAAACGCACAGCCAAAAAAACTCCAAAACCCTGCCAAGCAAGTTAGTGCGATCGTTAGTAGAGCTGTCAATACCACAAGCACGAAGAGAACTAGATTTTACCGTCTAGAACAAAACCCATTCTACGCCAATACTCAACAAGCGCTGAATGCATAGGATGAGCTAGCCATCCAACTAACGAGCGATCCGATTCGCACGACCACGAAGAAAAGAAATTCGCAATTTCCGTTGAATGAAACCAAGGGACAGAAACTCAAAAGACTGTCCGTTGTCTACGAGCATCTCGTACAAAAACGTTAAGCGGAAAAGCCACGAAACTCGCAGGCTTAAATCCAAGGGTGAATATCCTGTTAGCATCATTAACCTACGTATGAGGGATTTGAAGACGAAGAACCTCTTTTAACCTTGACTGAAGAAGATGCGAAAAAGCTCGAGAACTGCAATCGGAAAGCGATATTGACAATGCTATAGCAGAACAAAGGCCGCTTAAAGGCCGAAATTCTCTTCAGCGTCTTACGGAGAACGATTGAAAACTTTAATCGAAAGCGATGGACGTCTACGTGATCGAGCGGTGAGAGCTGTTCAGACGTGAGGGTGTAACGATAGCATCGATCTTAACCGCGATAGGTCTTGGATTTCAAACCATTTCGTGGCATCGATAAGTAGCAGCGACCAAGTCGGCAGTGTCATCCGAACATCCAGCTCCCAAACCAAAACCACCCGGTCCGAAACCAGATCCAACCCCCATCAGCTCCAAAACCAAAGCCAAAAACTTTAACAGAGTGGATCAAGGCAAAGCTGCAAAAAATAGCAGATATACTTTGCTGAAGCTGGAGAATTCACTGCATAATCGCAATCCTGGCATTAGCGGCAGCCTAGTTGGCTTCATTTTGAAGCGGTGGAGGGCGTGTCGGATTTCTCGCAGACACCTCTGGTTGTTGGATAGGGGGTATTGGATATCTTCTGTTGGACTTTGTCAAGATGGACTACAAAAAAAAAATCCTAGGAGCGTAAGCCCAGAATTTTTTTTTTTGCGAGTACTAAATAAAAAAAATGGATGAGATGAAATCGGAAATGGAAGACTAGCAGTTAGCAAGAAGAGCTCATTGAGCTTGAAAGACGGGAAGAGCGACGTTTGGAGGTGAGAGACAGAATCGAAGATGAAATGAAAACGTTGGAAAATTGTACATGAAAGAAACTACTCAAAAATGCTAACAATGGAGTTGGGTTGTTCGCTGAGAATGTACGCATTTACATCGATCTTGATCAGATTTTATTAAAATAAAGGGGAGAAAATGGGCCGATTCAAATGCAATATGACGTCAATGGAGCTTATCACTCCGGGATTCTTGGCGGACTCATAGTTGGAAACACCATGATAAGAAAATAACCTTTCTCAAAATGAAGCCACCGAAGTTGGGGAAAGGGATCTCGAGATGTTGGAAAATTGTCGTTAAGCGTGTATCAGCGACATGATCAGCGATTGGTTGGTCACTCAGGATTTCATTACCGAGGATATTCAGCCCAGGCAGTAAAGATAAAAATCCCAGAGGATAAAATTCCTGTTGGGATTTATTTATTTTTTTTTGATCCTCAAAGAAGAGAATAGTACCAAACCAAACCTTCCGTGTCGCTGTGGATTCCAAAACCGCAGCCAAAGCCACTTTCTCCTTTTTAATAGCATCTTTTTATCCTAATCTAGATAATCGTGAGTTGAGGCTCCTGAAGGAAAAATCTTCTAGTGGATCCCGGTCAGATGTACTTACTGTTGGATAGCCGAGTCAACATCTTGAAGTTGGTCGGAACATGCCCTTCCGGGTTCAGCTTATCGTAACTAGCTATTCTCTCCCGTCTAGCTTCGTTCCACTGAGTTCCTATCGTTTTGCCACATTCTCGATGGCTCGATCGTGTCTTCTCACGTCAGCCGACGAGGCCATTGACTGAAAGGACAGGACATCGCGGATAAGAATGACTGACGCCCTCTATAGTTTCATGAGAACGGATGAACTTGAAAACGTTTTGCATATAAAGCGAAATGGCAAAGTTACCTTTGCTGGTTTTCAAAAAAATCCCACTTTACATAAGATTACCCAAAATGTCGGTTTTGTTGTAATTTTATAATACAAGCTTCAATGGACAATTAAAAAGGTTTCATATTTGACGCCTTCCCCAAGAACCCACATGCCGCTTTGCAAATGATTTTGTGTGTGCTAGAGATTAGCAACATTATGTTGAGCGGCGTTCTGGTTCTTGGGGTGGCAAGACCTCATTTTGCATTTTGTTTTCTGGGGGGCGGAACACTAAATGGAATGCCAAAACCACAACAAACTTTTTTACATACAAACCATACCATATCGATATATGGTAAGGCATGCTAATCTACATAGGGCTCAGTTCAGTAGCCTTGGATGAGCACAGGTTAAGAACAGCCCACCATGCCACGTCATGGGTATCATAAATCATACTAAATACAGGGATTGTATTTGCTCATACAATGGTGAATGAAAGCTATTGAACTGCGCTCATGGCGAATTGTAATTTTATTAGCTCATAGTGTAGTAACTTTGCTCATGATATAATAGCGCGGTCAGGGGCCATGTGTTGTATTCCAAAGTCTGCTGGGTGTGGAAGCCGGTTATATAATCCAAATCTTAGCCAGCATAAGCTATATAGGTATTTGGGTTGTTATAATGGCTGCCTCATGTAGCCTTTGTAGCTCTATGAAGGACAAAGGTCTATCAAGAGGCGTCACTTAAAAGCTCTATGACAAAGGCAGTATGCAACTGATTCCTGTTCCTTCATATAACTAATCAATGGTCATTGAAATGGTAGGCAGCTCTAAAGGCTTTGCTTTTTCCAGAGAGATGCCCCTGAAGTTTCTCAGACTTTTTCATTTTTTCTTGATACCACAAGTGTATTTTGGGGATAAAAAACCCTTGCGTAAATGTAAAAGTGGTTTGTCAAACACCAAACTCAAAATTTGATGGTGTCTGAAATATAACTTTTATGATTAGAGGGCCTCCTTCTATCCTTATCCGGCGATTTTGGTGTCCTTTGCTCCCGTGAAGCTAAGAGCATGGGTCCAAGCTGACCAATCATCATAACTACAGGGCTGCACTATTTTATTTTATCATCCAATTAACAAGATCCTGAATTCCTTCCAACGTTAAAATCCGTTTTTCTATTCGTGAGGAAAGTCTCATCCTCAGCGCTATAGACGGCTGCAATGCAGTTCTCATCCTCAACAGGGTTTTGAAACTCATTGGTTGATGGTAATGTCGGAACGTCTTTCGGATAACTCGATGAACAGGAACTCGTCATTTACCTTTTAGTTAAGACCAAGTTGCATCTCAGTA
>JAMKCH010006138.1:0-71050 GCA_023653785.1 Ophioderma brevispina
ATTTTTGGTCACAAAATACACCTTGAATTTGCCATATATCTGTGAAATATCAACCAAATTTATTCAAATTTGTCCTAGAGGAAGCCTGGGGCATACTTTCTGTTGCCCAATGTCCATTGTCATTATATGGACAAGTCAATGTACATTATTCAATTGTAATTTTGAATTCATTTTTCAACAAAATTACCCAAAATTAAACAAGTAACTTGAATTTTATTTGAGCGGGGTGAACAATTAAGCTAGCCAGAGGTATTTTTATGAAAACCTGTAGCCTTGGCAAGAAGAAAACGAGTAGTAAACAACTTTTAACTCACTTTGAAAAATTAACCCTCAGTTGACAAAAAGTGGCGCCTAATTGTGAAACGGGCCTACAGCCAATCCTGCGTCAATCGCGGCACACTCACCCGGATGCCTACCAAATAATACGGACTAATAAAGACTGCTACAAATTTAGTTACTTTCCTAGGACAGTCGTGGATTGGAACAACCTGCCATACTCAATAATACAAGTTCAAGATCCCTGCAACTTCAGTCTGCTGTCTTACATGTAAATCACATGCGTCAAGATTAGCATACTCTATTCATGCGCACTTCAACCCTGCGTGTTTGGCTCCACCAAGGAGCGTTACGCAGTATCTCTACAGAAACAGAATACTATTACTAAATTCTTTCCTTCACAAACACTGCAAAATAGCCCCCGTGAGAAAATTTGGCCTATGGTAAAATGTACTAAGCTGTACTACGAGGGCTACTTTTTGGCAGAATTTGCTCAAGTAGTCCCCAGAGTTTGCAGTGGCAGCGCTCTCTGCAGTCAATGCCGTTTCAAATGTTTGAATTGCGCGCCCCTGCTGCCCTGATGTAGCATGCATATGGATGTAAAATTACGGGTGACTGACCTCCAATACCTAAAGGTTCCGTGTGATGACTTACCTCAAATACCAATTAGACTCACCACACAATGGCGGCGTTCCCCTGGCGATGGTGCACCTCGGGTCACGCAGGTAAACTTTTAAATTTAAAAATTCCAGGTATATCGCAGGATTTTCATCGGGCTCCGCATTATTGGTAATGTTTTTCCTTCTTAACCATGTAAACATTTTAAAGATTCAGATCGGCAAAGGTGGAAAAATCATTCAACATCGGGTCGTCCTCTGAGCCTTATACTGAACTTCAGTGAACTTAGGAAATTAAGCACACGAATAGAATCGCATCGCGCAGGCGTATTGACCCATCCAAGGTCGATGACATAACTGGCGAAGGGAACCGATCAGGGAACCGAAGTTTGTCGAACCTCTTATGTCACAATGGGCATGGTAAATTTGTATTGTCAATAGCGGGGATCATTAGCGCTAATTAATTAGCATTTTCGATCTCTGTACACGGGTTTATGTAATGTGCAGGTCACTGCAGACCTTGGAATCTTTTTGCGTTGGGACTTGTCAACTTATCTCAAGCTAGAAATTGCAATTTTGCAAGAACCAGGTAACAGATTGACTTCATTTAAACTGTATTCTAATTCTGTAGTAGGGTTCTTTCTAATGAATCTACTTTCTAATATTCTAAAACTCAAATTTATATTTTTAGTTTTAACCCTAGCTCAAGTAACCCCGTTTCCCCGAAAAGTATTTTGACCCTTGGCCTTGACACAAGTCACAAACACATACACACATGACACAGATGCAGCACAACATGACAGGTTGATGCTTTGTGAATAAGAATAGCCTGTGTAGCCGTTCCTAGAGGGATGTGCGACACCCCCGGGCCCATTTTACAGAATAGACCTTTTCAAAACGAAGTTTACTAAATATGATCATATTGAGTGAGATGACCCCGTTATAAGACAGTGTCCGTCAACGGGTCATCACACGAAACTGTGTTGGGCGTAGCAGTACATGAGTACAGCTCGGAAGACCTTCCCAAGTGCCTACAAATTTGTTTTTCTGTGCCACCGCCGCACCGGGACAAGTTCGAAATATTCTAACCATAAATGCCACTGCAGCAATATGAATGGGAGAATATCTTATCGATAAAATGTGCAATGAGATAGGCGAATCCATGATCCACCTGTGTGACCTGTTACTGATCAAGATGAGCTGAGCTGGTTCACAGCTGAGCTGATTGCAAACGGAATGGCCCGGGAAATTCCCCAAAGCTTTAAATGATACTGATTTTTCATGACTTTTTCAGCTCATGACCACAGCCACATTTTCTGACATAAATTTGCAATACCAGTTAAGATTCTAACTCATTTGTTTTGTGTCTAATTTCACTGTGCGGCCATGCCTTAAAGGGGCATTTCATGATCCACAGCCTCGTCCCCCCGACTTACCTTTAAAAGATGTTGAGATTTTTATATCATCTGAACTGTTAGCCTTAGTAATCCATGTGTGCCCAATCTTCCGTGCAAATTCGGTTGCATCTGTAAGAAATTCGCAATTTTGTATTTTCTGTCCGTAAACGGACAAATTACAGCACAGTAGCCTATGGGACTGGGAAACGAGCAATTGCGCATAACACAAAACCGCAAGATCGGGATCAGCTCAAATTTTGTGAATAAGCATCAGGATATCTAGTGATCAATGAATAAAACAGAAGGTGCTGAAATCACGAAATGCACCTTTAAGCCATTTTGTACGATGAAAAGCTAAAATTATACATATTTCTGCAATTATAAAAACAGGATGATTTATTTAGATTTTAAATCTATGTTAGTCATTTTAAAATAATTTTTAAAAAAAATAATTCTGACTAGTCACTTCTAAATTACCGTTGTTTATTTTTGTTTGTTTACTTGCAATTAACATATAAATGGAACTGACGTTCGCTGTGTTGTTTGCTTGATCCATTTAATACATGGGGGCAAGATAGTTGCTTTAGTGTAAATACTGAACCAGCAAAGAATACAAAAGCGCTATTCTGTGACTGTCGCTATGTTAATTAAAGGCGCAACAAGAGATTTGTGAGGCACCCAAATATTGTGTCATAATAGTCATTTCATAGATTAGACTCTTAATAGATTTCTTACGTTGTATTTGGCTACAGAAATGTCTTAAAAAGATTAAAAAATTGATTTTCATTTGCTTATATTTCAATAAAACAGGCTGAATTTCGTATTTGCTTCTATATGAAATTGGAAATTTCATGATTTTTGTACCAAAGAAAAATTTCTCAGCTTAATCCTTTCAGATAGGAATATATTTTTGATGGAAAGCTTTACATCAGGGCAAAAATCAGTACTTTCAATTTTTTTAGGGACACCTGATATGTGAAATCTCTCTTTGCACCTTTAAGTCAACAGGCCTTGCATTTATGATTGACATGCTTGCGGAATGTTTGGGTTCTTTTACGCATCATTTGAAGGGGATCTGGTTGGGCCAGGGATAAGAGGTGAGGCAACTTTTTTGATCAACATGACATGATCAACTGATTGAATATTTACATTTCTGTAACTTGGAAAATGGAAATGGTGGTCTACCTGGACCCCTTAGTTTAGGTGCGTAATTACATGGATTTGGTGCATTTTCAGCGCTTATTTTGGTGTGTAAAGTACCAATTTATCAGTGCATGAAAATGCGGAATTGCAGAAAATCTTGCATGAAAATCAGGTTTTTGTCGCGCTCGCCTGAACGAATGTTATGGAGGCACATACTAGTCCAAATTTTGGTGTCCGTATGTCGTCGTATGGTCCGTCCGTATGTCAGGTCCGTATGACCGGTGAACACTTTTTTTTAAAATGCTCGGCAGGCTAACGCTATCCCCGATTTCTTCAAACTTGATAGGAGAAGGAGGAGGTGCCGGGAAACATAATTATGTGTAGCTTTGCCGGCATATTTGCTATCATGAATTTTATAGCTTATTGATATTTTTCAGAATTTCGGTTAACCTTTTTGAACGCTCTGCGGCTACACCCTAATCCCCGATTTTACTTCACACTGGTGGGTGATAGAGTGAGGGTGCCAGAAATATTATGTGTAGCGTTTGGCTGCATTATTTGCCATATTCATGTAATACTAATTAGCTTATATTGCCAATCAAAATAAACTTTCCCCCAAGGATTGTGTGCCAAGTTATCTGGAGTTCCGTAAGGGTATATGATGTAACTTGGTGGAGGAAAAGCGGGTTAAAGAGTTCTCGACCTGATTAGATGGTGGGAATATTTAGGACAAATACATATGCAATATGAGCTAATTAATATGCCAAAAAAGTCAGCGTAAGCGCTTTTATTTTGAAAACGGTACTCGAATATGCAAATTCCTTCATGACATGAAAAACCCATTATGGTGCGCATCTTCTTTTGCATTTGAAAGTCTGATACATGCGGCTTAGGATGCAAATGAGCTAAGTAAATATGGGGAAGTGCTGAATCGACTAAATTGTTAAATAGATATGCGAGTTCGTAGCTATATGCAAAACTATTTTATACCATACATTGTTGTTTGAATCATATGGAGGGGGAAGTGGTGGGGGTTGGGGGCGGGGGCAAGGTTGGAGTGTGGGGAAGGGGGAAGGGTGGGGTGTGGAGAGGAGGCAGGGTGGAGGTGGGGAGGGGAGGCAGGGTGGGGTGTTGGGACGGAGGCAGGGTGGGGTGTTGGGGAGGGGGCAGGGTAGGGTGGTTAGTGGCGAGGTGGGGTGGCGTCGGGGAGGGTGGTGTGCATACTGGGTGGGGGGTCGGGTGGGTGGTTTTTGGTGGTGTGCGTTGGGGGTAGGGTGCAGCGGGGAAGGTGGGGTGTGTCGGCGAGGGGCGGGTGACCTTCATGTGACCTTTTGGACCTCACTGTGACCTGTGGACCCTGTGACCTTTGTAACACTTATCTCCAGGCATTTGTTTCTCTTTCAATCATATGCCAAATTCATCATAAAGCAAGAGCAAGTGTCGCGGCGCAACCAGGCGACCCTTGTGGTTCGAGAAGAACCGCCCTGGTTGGAAATGCCGATCCCGGACCGTAGATATCTTAATGGAAATCAATTTGTAGGTAAAGAATTTGGAACCAAACATCCTTATTATCATTTATCGTGGAAGCCGTCCCGCCAGGAAATTACATTCGGCTTCCCGGGAAAATTTACATTTTTTCCAGTCCTGCGTCCGCCAGCATCCCAGCGGCAGGGTTCGCGCTCGGGCACGTCTGCGCGTCTATGACGCCAGAAATCTGATTCTAGACACATGAAAATAAACCTTGAGCTTGCCTATTGCGTCCATGAAAAAATAAGTGGACGCAAAGAATTTCAGCTGACTGAAAAAAAAATGTCTTCCGAGTCTCGATCGTGATTTCAGTGTTGCATATTTTTAAAATGCTCCACAAAATACGTAACAAAAACGAAAACAACTTAACCAAGCTCTGTGACAGAATAGCGTAGCTCACTCATACATGAAATTCTATGTTTGGGTTGTGTGTGGCATTTGTACAAGCGACTGTAATTGCAAGTTAAATGTGCAGTCTCATTGTTTATATGCACAACGCATTACGAACTGGGAAAGTCACTGTGCAGTTTACCAGCTTTTATCGGCAGCTAGCTATGGCAAAGCTAGCAATTGACGGGCACAAAGTATGTAGTACAGTCTTGTGGTTCGGAATTTTATGAGAGAATGCTAAATTTAGTAGCTTTATTTTTCAAATTGAATCAAAACTTAGTGTTCAGCACTGGTGGAAGGTAGAAATTTCTCTCTGGTGCATGGGTGCGAATTCGGCAGGCTTCGCGAAGGTGCAGAATTCGGTAACATTTTGGCATATCCTTGGCATTTTGTGCCGTTAAATACACTTAATTCTTGATTTTGTTTCAACCGAGTGTGTTTCTAATAAGTACAGATATATTGAGAATAAAATCAGAATTCCAAACCTCATAATGTTTATTTTTGTTTTCCAAAGACTAGTCTATGTGCTCATGATCTTAGAAGAGACTGAGAACTGAGTCTAGATGATCAGTACAGTATAATGCATGTAATTCTTGCAATTTGGCAATAAATATTGATATGCAGTACCTATAAGGGGCATCCTGAAATTTAATTAAATTCACCAATTATTAGACATAATTTTTGAAACCCTTAAAACTTCTTTCTGGACCCCTTAGATTTGGATTTTGCAGTGCTTAAGGGGTCCGACAAAATGGACCCGGACCCTTGAGGCTTGAGATTTCTCAGCCAGCGCTAATTTTCATAATTATTTTCGCCATATGATTCCCTACCTCTAAAGTTAAATTGCTGGTATTGGTAATTAAAAGTTTCATTTCAATAATCTATCTAGCATTTTTACTTCTTCGTATAACTGTTTGTTGGGACATTTGGTAAAAACTATAACAGAAGGGACCGTAATCGGGGATGGTAACTTGAGCTAGGCAAGGATGTCTAGGCATCAAACTTTCAAGTCGAACTTCAAAGATTGAGGTCGAGGTGGCCAAGCAGTCTAAGGTGCTGAACGGCCCAGTTCTGCGAGAGTCGGGTTTCTTGGTCATACTCAAATGGTTCCTATAAGTTCGGAAATTGCATAATCGCGATGCCCAGAAAAAAAATGTGTGGAACATCATGGGAAACTGCTTCCAAGATTTTTGCCCTGATGTAAACTTAAAGCTTTCCATCAAAAATATCTTAAAGGATTAAGCTGAGAAATGTTTCTTTGGTACAAAAATTGTGAAATCTCTAATTTCGTATAGGAGCAAATATTAAATTCAGGCAATGTTTTATATTAAAATAAAGCAAATCAAAATCATCTTTTTCTCTCTTTTAAGACATTTCTGTAGCCAAATACAAGTTAAGAAATCTATTGAGTGTCTAATCTATATGAAATTACTATTATGAGTATGACACAATATTTGGGTGCCTCAAAATCTCTCATTGCACCTTTAACAGAATAAGCTTATGAAACATAAAAGATGCAAAGTGTATAATTTGTATTTATGCTGACTTTTTTGTGTTTGTATTTTGTTTATCAGCTGGAAAGTGAAGTTCGTAAATTTGAAGATGGAAGCATTCAACAGTGTTGTCAGGGAGGTCAAAGAATTTGCCACATGGGCTGACAGTGTCAAAGGTGAGCGCATACTGGAAGATTGTTATGTAATTTTAAAGGTCCATGGACATGCTTTAAAGAGACATGAGGAGATTTCCAGAAAGAAGAGCCCCCAATTTTTGTTTTTCGCATATTTGGAATGCTTATCAATGTATTAGATCACACCTGAAGTGAATTAGCCGAATACGCTGTCTTTATGTAATAAGATGATGATTTAGTACTTTCTGTCGTGCACGACAGAAAGTCAAAGCATGGTTTTTTATGGGGACGATTGCGATAGCAGGCAAGTTCAAAACAAGGTTTGCGGTTTTCTTTTGTACTTGTTTGTTCAATAAACCTTCGAAACGTTCTCGGTAGGTGGTCTACGACCGATCCAGTGAAAATTGAGAGAAATTTGTATCCTCAAAAAATCTCCTCCTGTCACTTTAAACATACTTATAATACCACCAAAAAATGGTTTCATTCATAGTATGTAATTGGTATCAATGTAAAATCTGCAGGAAGCAGTAAATGAGAACCCGTATATTTGATAAAATTGGCATAATATCATGCGTTTTGGACAAGCTTTCAAGGAAATTTCAAAACGAAAGTGATTACCGCGCTGGCAGCGATGACCCGAAAGTGACGCGTAGACATCCGAGTAACGATATCGCGATACGCGTCTGAGCGTCATCGTGGACGGACGTGCGCGGTGCCCATTTTTCTTGCATACGTACACAGTTGACTTCTCCGCGGTATATGCTTCGTACGTGTTTGTCCTAATTTTTCTTGATTTGGTGCCTTAAATTACGATAATAATGCGCTGTATTGTCGACTGGTGCACCAGCGGCGACCGTATTTAAGATGGGAGGTGGAGGAAATAGATGGAGAGGGAGGGGTTGGATATGGTGACCTGTGTAGAATAGGCTCTGAAAAAAAATACCGAGGGCAAAGATGCAGGGTGAACATGTAAAGGGGCAGGGGAGGAGCGGAAGAGGAAATTTAAAGGACCGACAGTATAAATAGACGAATAGCTTTATTCATGGCCCTTTCAACGTAATTCCAACTTTTTTTGAGTTGTTTTACTTAAAACCTATAGGATTTTTTTTACAGAAAGTGATACAGAGTCACTTTTTGTGTTTTCCTTAGATCTCTATTAGCCATACCTCCATACCTAAACCAACTTATTGGTGCTTGTATTTCAGGAGACGGCTCAACCCCAAAATGGTCAATTTTGACTGCATAAGCGTCAACGCAAAAATACATGCCCTTTTGTTTTCAGCTGCCATATTAGCTATGTTGAACCTGACAATTTGTACTTTTGAGTTCTTTTAGGCAACTAGTGAACTTTATTACATGTTAAAAGAGGTGTAGAGAGTGCTCAAAACTTATATGGAACAATCAAAGTGAGTGTTGGACTTACATTTTCCGTTCACATTGAATACCATTTTATCAATTTTTTTTTTTAGCACGACACTCCTGTGTGGAGATCGGTGGCATTTTTAATTGTATCATTTACAAAGTCATCCCTCAAAATGCCCCACACAAAATTATATGCCTGGTCCTTGAATTAATTCAGATTATGGTTATTCTAAATCATGTCCGCATTTTCCGTTCACATTTTGTCACTCCAACACTTTTTGCAGAAGCCATGTTATCTTTATGAAATAAGTTCTATGTTTGTGTTTCTTATCTCTAGAGCACTTTCACTGAACTAGTACTTTTTTCAAAGTTTTTGACAACCACTGTAAAATGCTTGGCTCTATCAACATTAAATTTTCCGTTCACACCATCCACGTCCAACACATTTGTGGTCCAGTCCAACACACCAAGTTGCATATCTCAAAAACAGGAGTCTGCAACTTTGAATTTATAGTATGTTTCTAGTTGTTCCATGGATTGTGAACCCACTTACTTTGAGGTGCGACAGTTTTAGTAAATTTTCAAAAAATTTGCCGCCGTTCACAATTTTCAATTTGTTCCACGTCCAACGCAAGCTTCAATCAAGCACCCATGCAAACATAACAGCTTTGGAATATTGGACGGGCATGAGGATGAAATAAAGCATTCACTAGGGGAAGTTAGTATTGTTTTCATCTTTATAGAAGCTAAAAAAGTTTTTGATTTTAATAAATGTCATAGATAAATTTAAAGCTCAAAATTCCGTTACATGTCACGTCCAACCTTTGGACATAAGCTAATTATCTGCTAACCCAAGGGTGAGATGGCTTCATCAGTTGGCAAATGTTCCTCGCAAGCTACAACTTAACAATTATGAAAAATCACTCTGCCTGTTACTTTTTTGATTATAAATACAACTTTTTTATGTCAAGAACCTTTTTTTTGGATAAAATAGAAGCAAAAAATTCAAGAAATTGTCAAAATTCAAGCGTTAATGTTCATATTTCAGCTGCTATTGCCTGAAGGTGCATACTTTCATTTATAATGAAGACCAGTCTAATTCCTTTTGGCAATTAATCTTAATTTCCGTTAAGAACTATTTGCAATTTTTTACAAAATTGCTCAATTTTTCAAACTCTCTGATTAAACAAGTAATAAATGAGAAAAGAATCAGGTGTGCTTTCTATTTTTTTCCTTAAAATTTATAGTCTTCCACACATTCGAAAACAAATAACCAAGCTTGAACACTGAGTTTGAAAAAAGTGACCCTCAGGTTGACAAAAAGTTGGCAATTACTGATGTGAAACGGGCCACATTCAAGTTCCCAGAATAAGAAACCGACAAGGAGAGATAGGCCTACCTGGAGTGGGTTTTGTTCGTCCGCTTAACAGACCACTTCGTCGCCCCAGGTTTTTCACACCGTAAATTTTTCAATTTGAATTGTATAATAATTTTTTAAATACTGATAAAATAATGCTATAGATCACGTTTTTTTCATCGTCATGCAATGGTCATGAAGTCATGCGATCGTTCGATGTCCGTTTGGTTTCGGCTGTTATGCACAGCACCGTGCTGTGCTTGTGTCACGATGTGAGCTTTGGTTTTAAACTGTTACTCCTGCCGTCATTACCCCCCACGGGGTCAATTTCCACTCAGCACTTGATACGCATTCGCGAAACAGAGAAAGGCCCTGTCAGTTTGGTTATATTTTATCCTTGAAATTTTAGCACGTTCCCGATGTTCATTTTTAAAAAGCTGTGTTTGCGATATGATCAGGATACTGTTGAAGTACGCAAAGTAAGAATTAAGAAATGTCTACTCAGCCGTGTCCATGGCCCTTTAAGTTACCCAGAAGGTCTTTTGAACCATCCCATAATGCATGCTATGTGCCTTACGTATTGTACTAAACACAGTCAGTACTTAGGGATAAAATGTTCAAAAAGTTTAAGAACTCACAAGACATTTCCTGATAAAGCTAAAAATTCCCTAAGTATACTGCTTTGTGGGTTAAAATGAGTGTAAAAGTCACAGTTTTTATGTGTTACGAATAGGATTTTGTGGGTTCACATGACCCTATTGAGGTGAAATTTCCAAAACTGTTGAATTGTGGGGGGATTGCCTCAATACACCCTCCTTAAGTTATTTAACCCTGAGTACTACTACCTTCCAGTGGTCCACAACAAATCATATGAATCTTCTGTCGTTCCCGCTATGCTTTTTGGTTTCTTCTTTGACATAGGGGCTTACATTTGAAGGTAGGGGAGACAGACTGACGTTTGTTTGCAGGGTTTTGGAGTGACCCAAGGGTCAAAGGTCATTTAGAGGTCAATTTTGGCATAGACCATGCCTTATTGACCGCCAAATTTGTCAAAAGCACTGCAACTGACACAGAACAAATCTGAGGACTGAGGTCCAAGGTCCATACATAGGTCCAAGTCACATAAGTCAAGGTCACATAGGTCAAAGGTCCATACATAGGTCAAAGTTCACTACATAGGTCAAAGGTCCCATACATAGGTCAAAGGTCACATACATAGGTCAAAGGATCCACACATGGGGCAATGCACTAGTCATGTGATTTTGAGCCAATCAACACCATGATAAGAATGGTAGTAGGGCTGAAGATGGCTATAGTGTAAATACTCGTTAAAGTGATTAATTTTCGCGTCGTGTAATTTTTCGTGTTTCTGTAATTTGTAAACATTTTTGCTTGTTTTTAAATTCGCTCTTTTCAGCTATCTTACAAGACCTACACACAAATAAAACATTTTTCGCGAGTTTTTTAATTTCGCGCTATCTCAGAGTGCGCGAAAAGCGCGAAAATTAATGTAGCGCGAACATTTCCACTTTCACAGTAATTTTGGAGCTCCGTTTCACAATTGGTTATTAAAGTGAATATTATCATGATGGGAAAATTTTTGTTTTACAATACAAGAACCCAGGGATGGCCACTGGTCGCCAGTCCTCTTCCAACACTGGCTTGTGTTGGGCTCTACCTCTTTTATAAATTGTTATGGACCAAAGTTCATGGCCAAGATACGACCCCTTAACCTGAAATATGTCATTGTTGCCTACAACACAGGCTGGTTCTTTCTCTGCTGTGGTATATGTGTGTAAAGTTAGAAATCATTTTAGTGAGTAATTTTTCATCATTGATTCTCAAATTTTTGTGAACACCACCTATACAAATACCTTGTATCATGTGACCTGTGATTCTAGAAGGGTAATCATTGCAATCAAATGAGGATATCAGCAGTATTTGTAACTAGTAGAATTATTTAGATTGTCTTCATTTGTAAATTACACAATCAAACAAACTAACTGAAAGTTTCAATTTCCTCCACTTTTCAAAGCTGAAAATATGCCTCTACCATGTGCACAACTGTTTCAAAGCTGTACAAGTAACCATATGTGACCTGCTCCCACGAAACCCTGACAAAGTAGAAATTTTTCATTTTACGATATGTGCGATTTAAATGCTGATAAACAAGCTTTAAAATGATGTATCACATGTAAACTTTCACTCCCTTTCGTCCTCAAAAATCAATACTTTTGCCTAGGATCTTCTTTTGTTTTCTATTGAGTTATCCAAGTTCATTTATCTCTTTCTCGTTAAGTGATTTGCGACGTTGTCCGGGTTTTGTGGGGGTTTTTTTTTTTTTTTTTTTAATGTTATATAATGTTAATGTATCTTTATAGCGTTAAGTTGTGAGACCAAGTGCACAGTACATTCTTTTAAGTTTATTAATATTTTGAAGTACGTTATGACTGTTAGCCTGTTAGTTATGAACTATTTAATATTTTGAAGAAGGTTAGACAGTTAGACTTCATCAATTCTCAAGACTTCCTCAACACTCAATTTTCTAGACTAACCTAATTCCAAAGATTTCCCCAATATAGTCCAGGAACTTTAGGTTTTAACCCAGAAATAAATAAGCCATAGCTGAATTTTTCAGGAGAGTGTCAGAAGGTGTCAGGGAACGACATATTAAAAGTCCCCAAGTTTCCCCCTTGTGCTTAATTTTCTACAGCCAAAATTCAAAATGGCCGCCATTTCCCCCTAAAATTGATGATTTATCGGGTTTAGCGCACGATATAATCACATAATGCATATAATTCAAGTACAAAAACAGTAGTTGCAGCATGGGGACATAATAAGGTATATCACTCTTAATATTTTGACCTATATTTAGGAAAACAAAATTCAAAATGGCCGCCATTTTAGTCTAGATTCCCCCAATACTGCAACCTTCCTCAATACATTTCATGTGCGTTTGGTTTTCAGTCCATACTCGACCTCGCAGGTTTTCTCCGGGTACTCCGGTTTCCTCCTGCTTCTAAAGCTGGGCTTTCTTCCCTAACATGTATATGATAAATAAAGTTAATTGAAATAAAAGTATATCTTTGTGACACTAAAATGACACGATAGTGTTGATGTGTCATTAAATATTAATACCAGGCAGGTGACACTGTACAAATGCCCACAGACGATATCGGCAGTGATAGTGCCACCAATTTCGATAAGCTACCTAATTAGCTAAAAATATAAGCAGTATGACATAGGATAAAATTCACAGTGCCACGTACGACTGGCGATCTATAAGCTACAGATTTCATGCAGTTTAAATACATCAAATGTCTTTTTTTTCTGTTGTAGTTCTTCATTGTATCCTTTCTGAATCCCAAATTCAATGTCTACTGCCAAAAGATGGATTACTCAGATGATCCTATGGCTATCAGGGTAAGTATTTAATTGTTGGCTATCATTTGCATTTTCTAGACCGGTTATACTGATATCATATGAAAACCCCAATTTTTCTAATTATCTAAAATTTTAGTCTCCAAATAATCTAATTTATTTCTGGAGATTGAGCAAGACTTCCATTTAGTGTATACATATAACCATGTTGTTAATTTAATTAGCACAGGAGTCTATGGAACATAGCAGTATGATTAATTACATTTAGAACAAAAAACACAATATTCCTCCAATGAAAGTTGGAAGAGAGCATGTGTACATGAGTACCCCTCCCATTTGTACTAAGTAGAGAACATGATGTTGTAAAATCAGATTGCCTACCTTTAATAGCAACACCATATTATAAGCAAATCTTGGTTATATCAAATAAATGCTTTAGCATAGCCATGTGAGGGGTGTCATTTATATGCTCAGTACCTGATTTTAGGTACCGTAAAACGGGGGTACTTTGGCCCTTGGAGGGTAACTTTGGCCCACCCTCAAAATAAGATTTGTCGTCAAATTTTGAGAAAAGTTTTAACTTGACAATTTCTAATTGGGGGTAATTAAAATAACCAATTACCATGCTATATAATGCTGTATGTATTTAGGATTAAAACCAAACACCCTGCCCTACAGGATTTTTTTTATTTTTTAGCATGAAGAACGCAACAAAAAAACAGTTGCAAAATTGTAACTGACTCGCCCGGAATGTGCGCATTTAAGGGAAGTGTTATGGGTTAGTTGTATAGTCAATTTATATGTGATAAAATATTAATAGTTTATTTTTTATTTTATTTTCCTTTTCAGACACAGGAGAGAGGGTTTAGAGAAAAAGACAGAAAAATGGGGTTACTTTGGCCCACCCGTATTACCATGTTATTGTTCAAGAAGGGTATGAACTTCCTTAGGTAGTTCTGTAGTTAAACCAGAGACATTGTTGTTATTAAGTATTACTACAAGAAAAAGTCATAGGAAGTGCCAAACTTGCCAGTCATTGAGTTTATTGTGCACCTTGCTCGAATTGCAATCATGTAGTTGTCAGTCTGTAAGCAAGTTTGCATTGTGAGCCCCCGCATTGTCATAGAAGTTTGGTAGCGTTCAATTATTTTTTTAAAATACTTAAAAGGGCCAAAGAAACCCCAGTTAGAGAGTTATTTTGCCATACCCCATCATTACAATAGGTTTAAACTTGATTTATAACATGCAGGCCAAAGTAAAGTAACACCATGGGAGGGTTACTTTGCCCACCCAACATTTCCACAAAAAAAAGGACTTCCACATAAATTTTTTTCAAAAGAAAAAAATTTATGTGAAAGCCCAAATTGAGTGCTATAACTAACTCAAGAAAAAGTACCTTCCATTACATTAAAAAAAAATCAAATGAAAAAAAAGTGGGCCAAAGTACCCCCGTTTTACGGTAATAATTTCTAACATTTCTTCAGAACCCGGAATTGGCATCAATTTCTTTCTCACTTTCAGCGTAAAATTACAGTCATGCAATGTAAACAGTAACCATAGATTGCTCAGATCTTTTACATGTCATTGGGAAGGATTTCTACTTCATCCTTTTATTTTTTTTCCTTACAGTTAGCATCAGCCTGTTGGTGGTTCTACATTTCCAAGATCATTGAGCTCCTGGATACTGTAAGTATAGTCAAGCATGCCAAGGAAGTTAAAGATGCAACGAGAGATTTCACATATCAGGTGTCCCTAACAAAATCGAAAGTTCTAATTTTTGCCCTGATGTAAAGCTTTCCATCAAAAATATCACCATCTGAAAGGATTAAGCTGAGAAATGTTTCTTTGATACAAAAATTGTGAAATTTTTAATTTTGTATAGGAGCAAATACGAAATTCAGCCTGTTTTATATTGAAATACAAGCAAATGAGAACACTGTATGTAAGGGGGTCAAACTCCCACCCATTTTTCCCCCACCCTTTTTAGACAGCCACCCTTTTTATCAAAAATCAAACCCCACCCTTTTTGTGAAACACTATTTTGCAACAAATCTGCACTGTGATTATACTATCTTGTATTTTAACTTGTATATTGCAAAGTACATGATTAAAATATCCAATAAATATTTATCATACACGACCATTGTAATATTGGCAAGACTCAATAATCAGTAGTGACAGTATTACAGTAAAAAAACAAAACAAATTCAGTTAGCGATACCCAACTGCATGGCATTTTTTAAGTTTATTCCGTTGAGGCTGCCGAATTCATAGGGTGGTGGCACAATACAAAATTCTTTCCGCTAGGTCCTCGAAAGGGAACCAGCCTATGGAATTTGTTGTCTTAAAGATCAATTGAAAGCCTCCCCATTCAAGGAACTGTCGTACAGACTTAATCCATTTTAGAATTTTTTAATTTGTTAAAAAATGCCATGAAAATGTTAAAGTAAAAAGTCAACTTTAAAGGCTTGTAACTAGAAAACGAAGCCACCTACATACTTATGAACTGCATCATGAGATAGAGCTCTTTAAAATGAAGCTTTCATGAAAAAATTGACAGAGCTCCACGGTCTGACTGCCCCCATTTAGGGAACTGTCAGTAGGAACTAAGTTCATATGGAGATTTTTTTAAAGAAATTCACGAAATGAAAAGGTCAAAGTAAAAATCAACTTTAAAAGCTCAGTCATAACTTGGAACCGAGCCACTTACCGACTTGCATCATGAGATAGAGCTCTTTAACTTAAAATAATAAAAATTGACTGGGCTCTAGCCCTCTGAGTCTGACAGGCTGTCAGTGTCAGCCCCCATTTAACGAACTATCGGTGAGAATAAAGACAACATTTTAGTCTACAACCAGGCACTAAAAGCACTTTTGTGTTAATAGCCATGATAGAGCAATACAAAAAAGGCAAACAGAAAAAAAATAACATGTATGATAACAAGTTCACCTGTCCTCTGCACCACTTGATTTAATTTGGTAACACTTTAAGACAGAGCATATAGCAGTTAAATGGTTAAATATAAAAATATTAACTGCTGCGCCATCCGAAAGTCGGGAGTAAAATGGTGTCGGAAACCACACTTAGTAGAATATCCGCAATTCACGCCAGTTGCAGGGATTGCATGGAGTGTGTCTGTGCCAAATTCAACAACAACTGCGACCGACAGAATTTTGTTATTTCCTCTCCGATTTCCAATAGCAACCGGTGGAAATAGGCTGAAATTTCTCAGCCTAGCCTAGTAAATGTTAAATAAACCCTTCGTCCACCGAGCCGTTAAATTAGCCATGGTTCAGCCAATTTTTGACCGGTAGGCAGCCACTTGTTAGTTGTTATTAGTTTGAAATCAGATTACATTGACTCCACAACAATGCAGCTTTTGCGCTGGGCTGACATCCTGAATGTATTGCGGGTGGGGGAATCAACTATATTTACGGGTGATAGGGTACGATTGTTGGCAAAATTCAGCGAATTATTTCCGTATTTTTATGCAGCATGTTCACATTTTTTTTATGGAATTATCAAATTTCAATTCATGTATGTTTTTACAATTTATGTTTCAACCCCCAACCTTTATGTTTCTCTCCCACGCTTTTTAGAAACCCACCCTTTTTATTGACAAAAATTTACCCCACCCTTTTTACAAATTTTCGGCAACTTGAACCTCCGCGCTTTAAAAAGCGTGCCATACAATCAGTGGAGAATCGCCCTTTTTTTCTCTCTTTCATGGCATTTCTGTATATACAAGGTAAGAAATCTATTGAATGTCTATTCTATATGAAATTACCATTATGACACAACATTTGGGTGCCTCAAAAATCTCTTGTTGCACCTTTAAAAAGGGAAGTTGCATTACCCAAGTTCACCTGTGTAGTGCTGTGCGCTGCCGCCATCTTGGGGTGTTGCCCATGGATGGGAGTTGGTGTGCCTCCAGATTTTTATTTGTGTTGGTAATCTGTAACCTTCATTTTCATTACATACTCTATGCTAACAGCCTGGTTACAAGGTGATGCAGTGGCTATGCATGTCATGTTTCCCTCCAGGGCCCAATATCTTGATTATAGGTTAATAACTGTACATTTACTTCTTGCAAGAAAAATAAAACAAATCAATGCACACATGCTGAGATTTTGATGCGTCTAATGCACAAGCTACGTAGGAGCGAGTGCATTGGACAAGCATCAAAATTCAGCGCAAGTGCATTGATTTGTCCCATTTTTCGAGCAAAAGTAAATGGCCGTTTCACAGTAATTGCCAACTTTTTGAGTTTTCACTTAAAACCTGTAGGATTTTTTACAGGAAGGTGACACAGAGTCACTTAATGTGTTTTTACTTACATCTCTACTAGACCTACCTCCCATAGCTAAACCAAATTATTTGTGCTTGTATTTCAGGAGACAGCCCACACAAAATGGTCAAAATATAACCAATATGGCGTCAACCAAAAACACATGCCCTTTTGTTTTCAGCTGCCATTTTAGCTATGTAGAGCCTGTCAATTGTTACTTTTGAGTTCTGTTGGGCAACTTGTGACACTTTATTACCATGTGAAAATAAAGTGTAGCAGAGTGCTCAAAAAACTTATATGGAGCAACCAAAATTGAGTGTTGGACGTGACATTTTCTGTTCACATTGAATACCATTTTATTCATTTACACCGACACTCCTGTGGTGGATATTTGTGGTATTTTATTGTATCATTTACAAAGACTATCCTTCATGATAATGCCCACACAAAATTATATGACTGGTCCTAGAATTAATTCGGATATGGTTAATCGAAATCTTGTCCACAATTTTCCATTCACAATTTCGTCACGTCCAACACTTTTTGCATTAGCCCTGTTGTCTTTATGAAGTAAGCTCTATGTTTGTGTTACTTATTCTCTGAGAGCACTTTCACTGTACTAGTAAATGTGTACTCAAAGTTTTGACAACCACTGTAAAATGGCTTGGCACCATCAACATTAAATATTCCGTTCACACCAGTCACGTCCAACACATTTTGTCACGTCCAACACACATGAGCTGCATATCTTAAAAATGAGGAGGTCTGCAACTTTGAATTTATAGTATGTTTCAAGCTATTGCATGGGTTTGTGAACTACCAACTTACTTTGAGGTGTGATCAGTTTTGCCAATTTTCAAAAAAATTGCCCTGTTCACATTTGCAATTTGTCACGTCCAACACAAGCTTCAATCAAGCAACCATGCAAATTTAACAGGTTTGGAATATTGGAAGAGCATGAGGATGAAACAAAGCATTCACTAGGTAAAGTTAGTAGTGGTCCATCTTTACAAAGCTTTAAATTCTGTTCACATGTCACGTCCAACCCTTTGGACATAAAGCTAATTATCTGCTAACTCAATGGGCAAGATTTGCTTGCATTTGGTACAAATATTCTCCAAACTACAACTAATCAATCCATAAAAAATCACTCTGCTCTGTTAGTTTTTTGATTTAATAAATAAAACTTTTTTATGTCAAGAACATGTTTTGGGGATAAAATAGAAGCAAAAAATATCATGAAATTGTGAAAATTCAAGCATCAATGTTCATATTTCAGTTGGAATTACCTGAAGGTACATACTTAACATTTATAATAAAGACAAGTGTAATTTCTTTTGGCAATTAAGCTAAATTTCCATAAAAAAATATTTGCATTTTTTTACAGAAATGGTTCAATTTCCAAACTTTCTGATTAAAAAAAGTAATAAAGGAGAAAGATTAAGGTGTGCTTTCTATATTTCCTTAAAAATTATAGTCTTACACACATTTGAAAACATAACAAAGCTTGTCACTAAGTTTGAAAAAATGACCCCCGGGTTGACAAAAAGTTGGCAATTACTGTGAAACGGGCCAAATGCGCACTTATAAACCTAATTCATAAACGACAGAAAAAGAATTTGCCATAATTAGTAATAAAGAGTAGTTTTAAAATGTAATTTTCATAGAAATTAAAAACAATTACCCGCTGAGAAAATAAATCAGTCCAACGCCACGCACATGTGTTCGAAAGCACCTTATGCCGTACGGAGTGTAACTGAACCTTTCAATCTACTTGCGCTACATTTGTGTATTTTATTAACAGCTTTACTGATTTGCTGCTCTATATGCGTAAATACACAGAGTGTATGAATCTTTTTTAATTACAGTTAATAAAACTACAATGTGGTAACTAGAAGTAATTAAGCATTGCTAAAAAAAAAGACTCCAACTCTTCCCCAAGTTTGATAAAGATGGCAGCTGGCTGCAATTTCTCCTTTTTAACTTGTAGCTGTTTAAGTGGTTAAAGAGAAGTCAAAATGGGCACTATATTTGGTATCAATTTGAAGGGGAAAATGTGGTGATTCATTTAAAT
Organism: Ophioderma brevispina; assembly: GCA_023653785.1. Taxonomy (NCBI): domain Eukaryota; kingdom Metazoa; phylum Echinodermata; class Ophiuroidea; order Amphilepidida; family Ophiodermatidae; genus Ophioderma; species Ophioderma brevispina. Next base: position 19,440 of record JAMKCH010006138.1, read on the forward strand.
TGCATTTGGTTAAAAAAATTGGGTGCACTGTTGAGAGAGGAGATTGAAAACGTCACCCACCCAATTAGCTCCACAATGAGAACTTTTTAAACAGAGTTTGGCAACACGGTTTCGCAATGACATCACGGTGGTTACCAGTTTTGCCACGGATCTGACCAGGCCTCTGACTGTGACAGTCTGCCGATTCCCGTAGTCAATTTTCATGTTCATTCATCACACTCAGTTTGGAGCTTTCGCGGTTGGGAATATTACCAGAGCTTCGACAGCTAAGGGACATAACAACGGCCCCATAATGCAGTGGACACACAGTCACCAGTTCTGCATTGTTTCTGCTAAGTCCGATGACGTATGAGATGGCAGAACATATTGCAGATGGCATTGGATGGCAGAACAAATAATTTGACGCAATCGTCCAATGGCGTTGCCCTGGGGTGAAAATGAGAAACCACCGTGACGTCATCATAAACAGCGCCCAATATTCGCCGAGAGCCGATTCCAAGTCAGAAAAAAGTGCTTAAAAAGTCACCTTTCTCTCGTTTTATTCATCATCTGATTTTTATAAATGTAAAAACATATACAATTTAAACCAGGGCCACATCCTTTGTCATTTTGACTTCCCTTAAAGTTTTATGCTTTCCAGATATGGCTATTAATCATTATCAAGTGATAAATGTTGTTCGTTTTTATTTGGTGTAATTCAGGTGATCTTTGTAGCTAGGAAGAAGAACAATCAGATCAGTTTCCTGCATGTATATCATCACACCACCATGCCGTTACTCTGGTGGATAGGCGTACACTGGATACCAGGGGGAGCAAGTAAGTACATAAATTCTTGAGGTCAAACACACCATAAAACAAATAGTTATGATTGGACAAGAACCCATTTTTGCAGAGCAAAAAATTTTTTTTACAGATTTTATCAACCTTGCAATTTAAGCTTTTGATTAAAATTTGCTTCTATTTTCAAAAATGAAAAACACCTGCATAGTTTTGACTAAACTACTCTCAATATTAAGTTGTTTATAGTGTCCACTTAGAGTTATTCCTCATCACTCTTTATAAAAAGTTATATTTGACAAGGTCTTCTGTGTCTATGAGATTCGCAGACGATGAGTCATAAGCTACCATCCAGTATTTACATACTTTTTTGTACCAAAAATGAACATTGAGTACCATTAACATGTAATTTTTTTGTACACTCAAACCTTTGGTATACTTAGTATAAGATGTTCTGCTTCCCACGACAGGCTATTTTAGCGGTCTAGTCAACAGCTTTATACACGTCATAATGTACAGCTACTATGCCTTGATGGCCCTTGGGCCCGTTGTCCACCCCTACCTGTGGTGGAAGCATTATCTCACTACTCTACAGTTGGTAAGAGCTTATGCATTGGTCATGGCAAACACAACCCATCAGCATTTGACATTTTTATTTGAATAGCAGATTTTCATGCCCGTTTTTGTTCACTAATTCATTGCCTGTATAACTCATGAAAAAAAAATATGCTTCAACTTGGCTCGGAGATGCATGTCTGGACGGATTGGGTGAAAACAAAAGATGAGCGACCTTAATTCCTTGAACCAGTAAAGCAAGAATTTAACAAGAGCATGGCTGGAAAGACAAAATAAAAATGGAGACATTAATTACTAACAAACAAAACTTTGGATGACACCGAAACACTTTTTGTTCTAATTTGGTTTTAGACAGATCTGAAGCAGAATCCAGAGACATGATGAGAGAGTTCAACATAAATGAGAGAGAGAACAAGAGATAGAGAGGGAGAGAAAGGAGGAGAGATAGATGAGAGAGTGAGAGTGAGTGAGCGAGCGGGCGGGGCGGAGTGGAACTCATCGGAACCTACCTACATAAAACTAAACATCAACGTGATACAGTCTGCTGCAGAAATAAACAAAAAGCGTTGTTACTTCCCACAAGCTGTTTGAAAATTTGTTTTGGTGGTAAAAATATAAACAAAAGTTTATTTATCAACATTATTTTTCTATTTCAAGTTCTTAACAACAACTTGTGTTTTTCCATCCGCCAGTCATGTCATAGTCCAAACCCACTCAAAATATTGCATCAATTTTCATAAAACAACCTTTCCTTGTAAAATAATGTAATTTTAATAATCCCAATACTGAGCATTATCAAATTATGTCCATTTTTTGTTAATTGAGTAAAATCAATTGGCTAAATTCCAATTGCTCAAAGACAAGAATGTTTACATAAAGCCCAGTTGATACTTGACCTGATTTTTCAGCTGCGAGAAATCGCCGCGATTTTCCCCGAATCACAGCGATTTCACGCCATCTTTCGCGATTTCTCTCGCTGTCTTGAATCCGGCCCATGATTTTGTCGGCCACACAAACTCAACACCCCCATTAAAAATGGTCTGGGGATGCCCCTGCTTCTTCTTCTTCTTATCGTGTCCAAACAATGTGGTTGTCAAATATGATCCAGCCAAAGATGGGTACAACGAAGTGGGATCAAAACGTCTGACATAAAAAATATGAACTATAATAATAGCTTCTTGCCTCCATTAGAGCCCTCAAAATTTAGAGGAGGAGGATATTGCCTCCCACGAATTCTTTTTCTCAATGATATCCTTGTAGTCGAATCTTTTGGTCATTGTGGTGGGGGTATTTTGCCACCTCCTCTATTAGCGCCTCTATTTGATCGTCACTCAGATTTGCCATGATGCATGTGCATTTTTACCAAATTCGATTTGGGGGATGTTGACCTTGCACTCAAGTGGGCCAAATGAAGACTTCCAATTGGATGAACGTAAAAAATCGTCAGCGAGAATCGCAAAAGTTAAACTCATTTTAACTTCAGCGAATCCTGCTGAACTCGTCTCGCTGTCCCGCTGGCGAGAAAAATCTGGAATCGCCGGCGGGTCTCGCAGACTTGCGCGATAAATCACTGACCTTCGCGAGAAAAAAAATCGCTGCGATTTCACGCAGCTGAAAAATCGCGTCAAGTATCAACCGGGCTTAGTGCTACATCTTAATTCCTGACTGCATCCCAAGGGCAAGTTGTCTTTCTGATTCCAGTTTGTAGAGTTGATGTTCAATATTAAAGAAAGAAACAGCCATTAAGTGTCCATCTGGTGAAAAAAGCACTTGTAATCTAAACAAATTCTTGCTTTAATTCCTGTTCATCTGTTCCAATTTTTATATTTTTGAAAGAATTTGGCATAATTCTGTTATACCCTGTGCACCGATTCTACATCATGTGCTTTATTATTTATTCTATTAACCTCCTGAGACCCACTTTCCTATTGATTACAATGAAGGCTACATGATTTAATCAGCCAATCAGCACCTTATAAGAATGGTGTTAGGACTGATGAGGATTTGGCTGAAGTATTTTAGAAATTCTATTTTAATTGGTCGCTTAAATGACTATAGTAGGTAATGAACCAATCATAAACCCTGTAAGAAAGGGCAGGTAGTTCTCAGGAGGTTAACTACCACTCACTTAGCTTACCTGCAAAGGGTATACCAGAATTCAAGAATTCTGCCCTCCCACGAAAAAGCCTAAATGCTGATCGGTTTCCAAATTTTACAGACTAGACTTGTTAACAAGTTGGGGAGAGATATTGACAACAATGTGTGCTTTTGGAGCACTAAAAATTATAGTTCTAGAGCACAATTTATTTTTGGAGTATTAAGTCTTATAAGAAAATATTTAAAGGTGTGTGTTCCGATCGTCTTTGGACGCCCTGCTCCTGATTTACCTGGAGTGTCAATTTTGATGATTATGAGATGAAAGACCATATTCTTTCTCATTGTCATCCTGAAATTTCAGTCTTATAATCTATTGCTCTCCCAAGATAGATACCAAAAACTTGTTTTAATGGTTAACCATCAATATTAGCACAGTGGTGAGTAGGACATTGCAATATGCACTATCGTTTCTACCATAAAAACTGCAAGTTTGTTTCCCACAAAACTTAGTGAGTGTATGCAAATGCCAGGCTTCCATAATCAAGTAGAGAACATGAAACACATAAATCAGAACAAGCACCCTTTAAGTCTTAGAAGAAAATATTTAAGTCTGGGATAAGCTTTATTTCATAACGGTATTCCAAGAGCACATGTTCTTGATAGAATCTCAAACATGCATGCATGCTAACAACTGACTTTCCAAGTTTGCAGTGGTCCCCATATACTTTCATGTAGGTGTTTTTGTTTTTTGTGCCTATCCCGTCCCTGTGTCTTGCAGGCTTCTTTGGTGCCATGGTTAATTCCTTTATCCATGCTGTGATGTACTCATACTACGCATTGTCTGGTCTCCGGCCGTCCTTGCGTTCGTACCTCTGGTGGAAGAAATATCTCACCAGCTTGCAACTGGTAAGTATGCTTGGCCAAAAAAAATTGTTTGATTGGATTTGACAATTGAATAGGGTAGGTGTCTCTGAATTCCAAAACTTTCACTTCATTTGGTCAATTTGAAAACCTTTTATTTACAGCGGTCCGGTAAGTATTTCCCATGGTGTAGTCTGTGTTACAGACTGCGAAAGATATTATCTAAATTGGTACTGCACGAGAGATTAATGTTATCAGTCCGTCATAGAGAATGTTTGTAAATGAAACTATATCTCAAATATCTCCGGAAAAAGAAGGTTTTCTATGGATGTTTCTGCATCAGAGGGTCTGTTACTATGTTTTGTTTTGAATATGTATCGTAATTGGGACTGAACCTATAGAACCTAGCGAGAAAATTGAATGTTTTGTTGGGTACTTTGGTGCTCGCAGACACGGAAAAGTGAACACACAATCGCTACGGTTGCATCCATTTTTCCCACAATGCCTTTCGAAATTTTTCCAGTCTTGAGAATTTTCAAACACTGGTTTCAATTTACGCCAACTTTTTTTCAATTTTAGAAACAGGATTACATACTTACCGGACCGCCGTACCTTTTATTATACTAAGTAAGCTGAAATTTTCATGGTGTATTTCACAGATTGACTTGGGCCTGCGAATTCAACAACCTGTCAAATGTTTCCATTGAGTCAACCTTCTACCATAATTGATTTGAATATAATTGTAGGTAGAGTGGGTCCATCATTGGACTAGCCTGGTGGGTAAGGAAACTCTCATTTGGCAAAACTTGACGGACCTCCCCAATCTCCAGGTCCCTGTTTATGGAAAAGAAATTGTCTGTTCTCATCTAATTCAGGTTTAACTTAAGAAGATTGTTTTAAAAATTTTGTTTTAAATCAAGCCCAGAAAAGCCAAGATTTATGCTTGTCCCTTTCCCATTTGACACAGCCCCATAAGGGCTTCCACGACCCCACTATAGGCCCCTTTTATTTTTAACGATTTTTCTTTGCACTATTTGACTTGGGGCTACTGGTTACCGACTGGCTCACCCATTTAGGTAGCCTCGGTGATGGGTGTTTTGATTTTGTATTGCATCGGGATTGATGCTGGGGGGACATTTTTGTTATTTACAAGAACTTGTACTAATCAGGTACTTTTTGTTGTTCAAATTTCCTTCTCAAAGCGTTGCTTTTGTGTTCAAATATTCGAACATTGTTGTTTAAGGGAATACGGATTTGTCCTGGTGAAAGGCTTCCCAGATTTCTATGACGATAGAGGTATTGCCCTTTCAACATCACATTCCAGGGTATCTCCACCCCCCCAATTTATTGGAATGTTGTCTTTTTGGTAGATGGCATAATCTCCTACAGAGGCCTATGTAAAGGGCAACAAATTTTGATGACTCCATATTTTTCTGCCTAAGGGTCCATTACGGTTTCAAAAAAAAAAAATAATTCAGGAAAATTCACACATAAAATAGATCTCTTGAGCTTTTTTGGGCTACAGAAATAGATGTCTTGATTGAAGAAACCAAAAGGTAAATTTTTTATATGCTTATATTTCAATATAAAACATTGGCTTAATTTCCTATTCCTATAGGAAAAAAGAAATTTCACAATTTTTGTACTAAAGAAATAATTCTCACCTTTAATTTTTGATAGAAAGCTTTACATTAGTGCATAAATCAAAATTTTAATATTTTTTTAGGAACACCTGTTATGTGAAATCTCTCGTTGCACCTTTAAAATGTTTAATCTAAAACGTTTACCCTCCTCTGTTTCAGTTATATGTTGAACTGCAATGCATGTATAGATAGTTAGCTGCTTTTTATTTCATCTCATCAGCATCTTTGCATCAAGAGATACACAAATTTAATAACAAGAGTTGGTTTCAAAGGGAGTCTAACTTTAAATCATGGTATAAATTCTTATTTGCTGATTTTGCATGCTTTATGAACTGTGTGTGTTATCAAGTAGATAGCTACATATATGTGAGATGATCAAGCAGAATGCATAGGAAGTCACTGGAAAGAGTTCCATAAGATCATATGTACCCCCTCTTTAAAATTGTACAGGAAACAAATTATTTTATATTTATGGCCTTACACTAATGAATACCCTAACCCTAAGGCCAAAAATAAAAAAAGAATTTGTTACATGTAAAACTTTGAAGAGGAGTACATATGGAACACTTGCCGAGTCACTAGTTAGAGGTGTGAAAATATGCAAATTGACTTTCATCTGGGAAGTGTTTTAGGAATCTTTTGTCTATCACCTGGTAACCTTTTTTTCCCAAGGATAAGTTGTTCAAAACAATGATTTTTCAAAGCTACATTAATTGATTAAATAACTTTTTGCAAACTTTAATTCGCATTTTCTCCGTTTCTTCGTTTTTGAGGCGTCATCTTTCAAAATATATATTGGGATCCGTATGTCCTGTTGTCATCAGGTTTCACTAAATGAAAGCTTAAATAATGCTTTAAGTGAAAAAAAAACAAAAATAGATTTTTGTCAACTTCGCTCATTTTGCTTGATTGCATCGCATATGAAGAAATTTTTGTGTAATAATTAATCAAATGTTTGCAAACAGACAGTGGAGTTTGCTGCGCCAATTCATGAAAAGTAGCCCAAGTTAAATTTTAACGTACTTTGCTATATTTGTCATATTATTAACATTTTGAGTAAAATTATTTTATCACATAAGGTAGTGGGGGAGATGAGGTAGTCAGTCGGCTCACAGCCGGCTCACCCACCTTTGATTGCAAACTGAAAGGCTCTAAAAGGAACAGATTTGTTTTGTCTAGTGTTTTAATCACCTTGTTTTTTACTGTCTGAATAAATTATATTGGCTCACATAGTGTCAATCTATGTGGATGCATGGTCATTCTGCCTAAGACAACAGAAATATGTGACCCATTAGGCCAAGAAAAAAAAATAAGTTTGTCTCAGAAGATGTTTTGTTTAAATTGGGTCTTTTAGCATATTTATTTTTTGTTCACTTGAAATTTTCAGAAGAAAAAAATGAAAATTCAGCTGCAAAGCAGCTGAAGAAATGAAAAAAAGTGGGTCAAGAATGCAATTTTTCTTTAAAAAAAAACACATTTTGCATTTGCATTTTTCACATTTTGAGACAAACATTTTTTTTGCCTTATAGTTGCAGGAAATAAGTGCATGTATTTAATTGTATGGCAGGCATCATGTCTTTTTGCATGGCTATTGGCAGTTATTTAAGTGATGCTGCAGTCAAACAAAAATTGGAGGCACAAATGCTGCACCACACATCAATGAATCAAAGTTTAATGCATTATAGAAAATGGGTGGACAAAACAGAATTTCAACCCTGGTATCTTACAGGGGATTTGCAAAAGGCACGCCGAACAGTTCATTATTCCTATTAATGTCCTCACCATTTTTAACTGGGATGGGGTGGGGAATTTTAAATCCAATTAACCACCCCCATAGACTGTCAAATTTGTGTAAATTTTAACCATTAGTAGGTAAATAATGCATGTTAACCTATTTTTTAAACCATGCTCTTTACAAAACAGGTCCAGTTTGTTACCGTCATGGCTCAATGTGTGACCGTCCTCTGCATGGACTGCGGTTTCCCGTCTGGCTACGTCTGGGCTCTCTTGGCCTATGCCTTCTCCCATCTGATTCTCTTCGGTAACTTCTTCCACAAGACGTACATTGTCAACGGCGTGGACAAGAGGAAGAAAGTAAAGAGGGATGTCCAAGTGGAGGAGGAGGAAACGCCCCGCAGTACGGCAAATGGACGCTATAATCTGCGAGAGCGACCGAAGAGAATGCCGCGGCTGTAACACCAGCAAACAAACCCGAGGGAGCTGGGTAAACGTACACTTAGTTACTTTTGGAATGTAGGGTAATGGCGTGGGTTGGTTGTGAGAGAGAACAGCATGCCAAGTTCCTGAAATAGACTGGCAGAATGGTGAATATGGGGTACTACTGATGAACTGGTGGTTGTAGTCCCGGTGTGGCAGGAGATATAGTCCTCCGGGCTCACAGTCTGGGAACAATCGATTCAGTTGACTCTTCACGCAACATTAGTTTCACGCTTTATTCTGTCGTCGTCTATGGAGCCCGGACTATGATACCCTGCCGGACTATGATACTTTCACCACCATGTAGGAAACCAGGCTGTTTGGAACCAGGGCTCGTTGGAACCACGCCAGCGGTATGAGCATTTTGAGAGAATCATTGGAAAAAACCAAGATGTTTCTGTCTTGTAAAAAAAACAACTTTTATACTTTTTGCTCCTGATTCAAGGCAGGAATTAACTGCTTTTAATTATTACGATTGAAACACCAGTGAAATAAAACACTAAATATTGGAGGTTTTTATCAGATAAACAGCACAAGTTTCTGTGAGTCTCAAGATCCTTCATGGGAAGAGAAAACGTCCCATATCCATGTTTGACGTGCAGACCATGGATGCGTATATTGTTTTAAAAAGAAAATCTACAGGGTATGATGAATGTTTTTTTTTACAAAATCAATGAGTAATTTATTTCAAATAAATACCTAAAAATGTTATAGTTGAAAAAAATCTGTGTTCGGTTGGTTGAAACATACAGGGCGTCTATGAAACGGTACTGAGAAAAATATCAATTGATACAAAAGTACAAGCGAGATATATAAACAACCTCAACGAGTTAGCCATGTGGAATTTCTGTTCATGGATTGGTAGAAATAGAAACAAAGAATCTTAATGGATGTGTATACAACATGGGAATACTGTCCTGCATGAGGTATGTACTTGTACCTGAAATGTGGAATTCTTTTGTTCATGGATTATCGAACAAAAGAATTCTTATTTCAGGTGTATTCTACAGGGAGGTTAATTGACATGAATGAGGTGTGTGGTTTTATTGGAATGGAGATTTCTTTTGTTCACGGATTGATAGAACAAAATAATTCTTAATTTCAGGTGTATACTCCTGGGGATTAGGTTGCCATGTGTGAGGTATGTACTTGTACTGGGAATGTTTAGATCTTTTGTCTGATGATACAAACAAAATAATCTTAATTGACAGGTGTATACTACAGGGGGATTAGATGCTCTGCATGAGCATGTACTTGGACACTTGGATACCATGGTCCTTGGGTAGTGTCACATGTATGGTGACCTAATGATGATCTTTGTTCAATTCATAAAACTGACATTACAAGCGTTGGTGAAGCTGTATTTTTGTATAACAAAACTTTAGGTAACCTTATTGGGACCACCTGCGGTGTGTACTAAGTTGACCTGAAAAACAGTACTGGATGAACCACTGTATTTCGAATTAAATTAAATTGAATGGCTGAAAATCAAATTGAGGGGTACAAAAGAAATCATGAATATTATTAGCGTCAGCTGCATTACATCTGTATGACCAAGATAAATTTGCCAAGAAGTGGAAAGACCATAAACTTCACATCATTGATGTCTGAGCATTGAGCCTCTGAGGGAGGCCATCTCAAAAACCAATGACCCTAAACTAGGATTATTGGACCCATTTGAGCCTTTCCCAAGCTGATTGGAATATGCAAATTAATAATTTGAAATTATTGAAAATTTTAATTTTTTAGTTTTTTGATTTTTTAATTTGTGATTAATAATCAGGATTTTTGTTTTGATTTAGACTAAAACAGTATTGTTTGCAGCTGGCACCTTTTAATACTTAAGCTGGTTTTCTCAAGGGGTCTAACTTCAGACCCGGGTTTAACCCAGATGTTCGTCTCATGGATGGACCCTTTACCTGTCAACATACGCTAAAAATTTAACGTAATAGGCAAGAAAGAAAATTTATCGCCAATAGGTTGAGATACTTTTTCGTAATAGGCGAGAACATTTGTAATAGGCGAGAACATTCTCGTATAGGCGGAGAACATTTTTTGCAATAGGCAAGAACATTCTCGTAATAGGCGAGAACATTCTGTAATAGGACGAGAACATTTCTCGTAATAGGCGAGAACATTCTAGTAATAGGTGAGAACATTTTTCGTAATATGCCGACGAACATTTGCTCGTAATAGGCGAGAACATTTTTCTTATAGGCGAAGAACATTTCTGGTGAGTCGTTCCTGGCCATCCATGTAAATTTCTCTCCTATTACATCACACTTCGTTGTACATTCAAAGAAAAATGGTCCTTCATGTCGGACTAATCCTTTAAACTTGAGTCTAAAGTTAGGACCTCCCTTTGAGAATTCCAACCACAGTCTTTACGGAGCATTTTGGGAATATTAAACTTTCAAAAGCTACGTAAATATGATTTTTATTAAATACCAAATTTGTGATGAATAACCAAATGAAAGGGCAAGCCTCAAATGTGCCTCTTTATACCTCCAGTTTTTAGTGGCAATTGTACAGTTTTATACTTCCATTTATTGGCAGGAAAATCAGATTAGTATGAATGTAATTTCTTGTGATAAAATGCAGTGTGATTTTATACGACAGGACGTCCTGTTGCCAACTTTGATAAAGTTTTGCATTTTTTTTTAAAAGTTAATATGTACAGTATTTTTCATTGTAGCAAGTTTAAGAGTAGTGAAAGCTTGTATTTGTAACCTCCTGAAGTCGCTTAGGCTGGTATGCTGAAAGGGAGTCTAACTTTAGACCCAGGATTAAACCAGGGTTAGTCCTACATGAGTGGACCTTTTTTTCTTTCAAAATACTCAGAAGGTGTGCTGTAACGAGGGAGAAAATTTCTCAGGGATGGGCCGAAACGGCCCATCCACGAGGAATTTTCTCACCCATTACATTTAACTTTCACAGTATTTTGAAAGGAAAAAAAGGTCCACTCATGTAGGACTAAGTCTAACCCTGTTTTAAACCTGGGTCTGTAGTTAGACTCCCTTTCAGTATACCAGCCTTTGATTTCTTACAGTATCTCTGATTGGCTCATTACACAATGTAACATGATATAACCCCCAGAATAACCAATCAAAATAGACCTCCTTTGTATAAATTTTTCAGTTTTTGTAACCATGTTTTTGATTGGTTATCAACAGAGTTATATGATGTAATTAGCCAATCAAATTGGCCAGTAGTCTTTAGGGAGCCAAATAGCATTTTCATTTATTTTTGAACATCATTACAATTTTAGAACAGCATTATTTATTTTAGAACAGGGTGTCTACTACCACAGATTTCTTTGGGCATCTCAATTTATTCCAACTGGAAATTCACAAAATTGTTGTCAGATAAGGAAATCTGGTGAAATTTGTGGGACCGTCGGGCTTTGTACATGTAATAGTGAGATTAAGATTAGCAAATGGGCCAGTGATTGCTGAGAAACATTGAACTTGTGTTTGGTAAAGAACAAGGAGATATGCCCAACATGTATCTGCTGAAATTATACAAGTTCAATATTATTATTACTACCGTGCAGAAATTAATAATCCCTCCTACTAATGCATGTATCAGGCCTGTAGTATAAAATGTTCTACTTACTCTACCATGCGAGATTTCACACTCGGGAACAATGTGTGTGTAAGTCTGATTGTGGAATCATCTTCTACCGTGTGTTGTTGCTGATTCAACTCTCCTATACTTTGTCCATCACCTAATAGGCAAAAATTATTCGGCTTTTGTTTATCCACTTGTGAAAGTAATTCTATTTTATGTATGCACCTCTTGTCACAAGCATGCGCCACACATACACACACTGTGCCTGCTGCGGTAGTGTTGCTTGCCACATTCTATATCAATTCGCAGTGTGAAGAGTCTTGCCTTCTTGGTGATGAACAAAGAATAGTCTTGCTGGAGGAACAATGATGTACATCAATATTATTAAAATGGAAATATTCTTTACCAAGTCCACAAAGGCATAATAGTGGTGAGGGGTGCACAGGAGTATATTTTAGATTTATCAACAAAAGTTTTTGGTCAGAAAAGTAGACATGCCTACACTCAGTACACTATAATATGAAGATAACCTTTGATAAAGTACATTGAGTAAACACTAGAGAAGACTGAAGTCAAAATGCAATCCTATGGTAAATACACTATGGTAGCTATAGTGTGTTCACTATGAGATGGAATATGAAATTTGATAACTACATTGAGTTAAAGGTGCATTTCGTGATTTCAGCACTGTTTTATTCATTGTTAACTAGATATCCTTGAGAAAAGCTTATTCACAACTTTTTAGTTGATCCCGAGCTTGCGGTTTTGCGTTATGAGCAAATGCTTGTTTCCCACGGCCCCATAGGCCACTGTGCTGTAATTTCTGTCCATTTAAAATACAAAACTGCGAATTGATATGACCGAATTTGCACGTAAGATTAGGTACACATGGATAACTAATGCTAACGGTTCAGATGATATAAAAATCTCAACTTTTTTTTAGGTAAGTAGGGGGATCTCGAAATGCCCCTTTTACACTAGAGGTGACCAAGGTCATAATGCATTCCTATGGTAAACATACTATGTTATCTATGGTGTGTTTACTATAAGATGGAATATGGCCAGTGATAAAGTACATTGAGTTAACACTATACTCTCTGTCATAATTCCTTTTCTCTGCCCCTAGACTAAGCCAGCATTCCCGCCAGACAGAACCATGACAACATGTAAAGGAAATACATAGATGTGCGTTACACGCAACAACTCTCGCACACATATGTAGACGCCTATTTCAGAAAGGAAATGTGACGGTGACTATAAAAGAGACCTTGAATTGGTCATAATGTAATACTATGGTAAATCTATATACTATGGTAGCTTTAGCATGTTCTGACAAAATATGTATAATAATATAACTGACAAAATATGTATAACTGGTGAAAGAATAGGAGTTGTGGTTCACTAATTACATTAAAGCGGCACTGGCACATTTTCACAAAATATGAAATTTCTTCAATTTGCTCTCAAATGATAGTCTAGGCCATTGGAAGAACAGAGATATATTTTACACATAAAAATAACATACAAAAACAGATAGGGACATTGGATATGAGGATAAGACATCCAGGTACTTGGAGGACAACTGTGAAGTTTCATAACTTTAACAACAAGTGTATAATAAATGCATATTTGGAATCGTACTCACTGATATTAAACCACAACAGGTATAGACCGGTCAAACCGTTTGCATAGCGTGGGAAATAAAAAAAAAAAAAAAACATGCATACGGCATGTAGTGGTTGTTCTTGTGTTAAACGGCCATTTTCGTATTAATAAAATGTTCTGTTTAACCATAAAAGGAAGCTGATTTGGTCTTAATTCATTTCGGGTGAGGGCTTGTATATAAAAGCCTTACAACCCTGCAAAATACGATTTTGAAAAATTTGAGGGCGCACTATTTTTTAAATGTGCAGTAGGCGGCGAAGGTCATTACTGATTTTGTTACTGAAGTTTGGGATTTCGAGCGGTTGTGGAATATAAGTTAGACCAATGGCGACATATCCCGCTAAAATCGACTCACTTGGCCCATATCAAATTAAATTTAATCTACCACAGACCTCCAGCACCGGTTGGCATAGAGTAGAAAACGCTATTTTGAGCAACCTTTCTCATCCAACAAAAGATGTTGGAGAAGAAAGGAAGAATTTTGAGAAAAAAGCATTGAAATTTGAATATTTTAGGGAATTTAGTTTCAAATTGCCCGTTGCCTTCATCTCTTCGTCAGCAGAACACAAGTAGTTGTTTGCATGGAAAGAGTGAAAGTAGGTAGTGGATGTTTGTTACAGAGATGGACTAGTACATTTAGAATAGTACCCATTGCCGAGCCCGGCCGATAGCCGGTAGTTGCGATTTTGTATTTGAAGCAAGGCTGGGCTAGGCTTGCAGGAACTGAGTTTTGATGATCAGTATTGTCGTTGAATGTAAAAACATAGGCTTACTTACTAGTTCAAAGTAGGACCAGTATGACCCATGATACATGTGTTTCTGTGAAAAATGTCCTATTGCTCACACATCAATTGTAACACGAGTGGATCAATAGCTATCAATGTGGCGTGCTTGCAGGGTGTATAATAAATAGGAGTATCGTGTTACTACACACTGCACAGCCCACAAGTATAATTGTTCGGTCTATCTGAGTCATTGAGGGTGACGTATACGTAATGGCGTGACTCTGCATCGCTGTGGCATTTCGATGTGCGCCTTATTCACGTGCGTGTTGCAATGGGAAGGCCCAAGCGCATGCGTCTAGTGTGCAAAACGTAACGGGCGCACAGTGACGACCCTCAAACTTGAGATCGAAAATATAGGGAGTGCAGATAGGAACCCGCTTCTATCGCTGGTTTCTATTGCATCACACAGTGTTCACGCCTAATAACGCGGCGAGTCCATACGCACTGACGTGCACGCAGTTACGCGATAGATTTGATTAGTCGCAACAATCATGCTGTAATGGCATGAAAATGTGCATCGTGCAGACAGTCCCATGCACGTTCACAAACTTGGATCTTGGAAGTACCACATACATTGATGCGGATATGGTGCCCCTGTGTAGATGCCCCCACGGATTGTTGTCGGTCTTACATTTCATTTGTGAACAGACATCTGGTTGTCTGGAACATTCAGCTCAGTGTTTCTTCTAAGCCTGTATGACCCAATTTTGACAGAATCGGTTTGCAGGATTTTGACGAGTGGACACGGGGGCGTGATGCACTACGATGGGAGTTTAGAACCGCAGGACTCGTCCGGACTTAATTGGCGAGTCCGAGTCACTTCAAGGACTTGTACTCATGTTCGGTGGACTTGGACTCGGGTCCCGGACTCGAACCTCAGGGCCCATGCCATGGACTCGGATTCGCAGCAGACTCAGACTTCGGCTCTGACTCAATTGAAAACCAGTGGGACTCTGACATAACAAAACAAAACTACAAACACATCTATCTCACAATACTGGCAATACTAGTACTACTGATTTGTTTACAGGCCTCAATCTTCTTAAACTATTATAAATATTGCTGACAAAATTATCTAAATCAGATGAACATGCTATTAAATAGGCCAAATGCACATTCTCAACTAATTTTGTGAATGCTCAAAATAAGAAACGTCAAAGCTAAATTGGAACTTGAATATACTGTATGTATTGTTTACATACAATCATGCACGAGCAAGCATGAGTAGGGCGGTTACAACGCCAGAGACTCTGCGGAAAAGCGTGTGAAGATTGTGAAGATCGTACTCGCGTGGCGTTGTTAATAAGCTGATGAAGAGCAGGCGCTCCTTTAGCAGCTTAATGATAATGCGCATAAACAAATTGTGTTGCCTGTCAAGAAGTGGTAGCTGTTGACCGAATTGCTGAGATTATGACCTTCACCGCATGTTTGACAGTGTCTCGTTAAACAGGGTTTTGTTAGTAGAAACTGCAGAAGGCTGCCATTAATGGAATGCTGCAATATGTATTTTAGGCATAATTGTGAAAACAGGTTTTAAAAAATTGGTCCAAACTCACGATTGCATTTGATGCTTGCCGGGCATTTGTTTTGCCCAAAGTTGGGATTCATTTTAATAGCGGGAAAATGTTTTAATAAATGTGAATGAGACTGATTATAATAAAATCTGATTGAGGACTAATGTAGAATGAGTGCAGTAACATACCCACAAAATTCCACATCTGATTTTGAAAAAATTGCAAGCTTTAGGACCAACTTTTTAATCTGAGCTCTCAATTTATGAATGCAGGTGCAAAGTAGAATTACTTTTTTAAATTGAATTTACATGACTGTTCACACGAGAAGCTCTTCAAGGACAAAATGTTAGTTCCAGTCGTAATGCAATTTTGGAAGAGACAGTGTTTAGCAGTAAATGAAGTGGTGAAAATGGTTTTGCTGTGCCAATTTTATTTTTGTAGCTCGCTTGTTTTTCTGAAAATAAAATTCTGGTGTCATAATGTTCATTAAAGTTTGTAAAAACAAATCAAGTTTTGAGTTGTAACGTTCATAGCGTATAGAAAATGTTGTGATTTGCTGTGAAATTGGTGAATGAAATCATTCCGAACTCTGTTATCCTTGACAGTTTTTTTTTTTTGTGCATAAGAGTTACGTCATGTGAGTGCAACAGCCCACCATTTGTTCCGAAATTCACAGATGATTACTATTATGCAGTCTGGTAAGTGGCTCTTGAATGGTTCTCAGGCAACACGTCGCCGAAGAACCATTCAAGAGCCACTCAAGGAAAAGATAAATTACGTGTTAACAGTTCGAGTCCTGGAGCTTTTGGTCAATTAAATAATAAACAAATTATCTAGTGACTCTTATGTAAGGAAAGACATAAGTAGGTGGTGTCCTTTAGATTTTGATGATTCCAACAAAACATGAGGGTTCAGCAATCGAAAATCCTGAGCACAGTGCATTTTGGGGGTCCACGTGAACGAGAGCTTACACATGTTCATGCTGGATTCGGCCCTCCTTCCCGCGATCATGTGCAGGTTGGAAGGGACCCTGATACCTAGAGTAATGAGTGTAGGTAACAGACCCAAGATAATCCCCTACTCTTTCCGATAAAGTCTGCAACTTTTACGTGCTCAGGAATGACCCCTCTGATACACGGAACCAAAAATAGAAAACATAACTGAGGAAAAAAGTGAACCAAAACATCAATGAAGCCCTCACAATTGGCTGACGTATCAGATTCCAGTACGTGTCTGTGAATCATTAACAGCCAGCTAAAAATCAATGAAAAAACACTTTTGGCCATATTTCTACTGCTGATATCGGCTTAGTTGATAATTTGCACTTATATTAGGATTCAGTATCATTGCACCATTTGCATTTTTCTGTATATGGAGTGTGAAACCATGAAGAGGAATAGAATCAAAGATCTGGTAAAAAAGTTGTTAATTATGCACAGGTGTGCTAATTTGTTAATTTGTTGCAGAGGCGTGTGATATAACATGCTTATGGTCGTCCTTATGATGAGAGATCCAAATATAGATGAGTTAACATTATGACGTCAAGACGGGCCACGAACAAGCACTGCCTGGCAGTATGGCGTGAGCACAGCAGGGCTTGTGCTTTTAAAATCGCGCTCATCAGGCGTGATAAGGCTATTGGAATGCTGTAAACTGTATGGGCATTATTATTTGCACACCGCTAAACATGTCAGTAGACCAAGTGCCTATGTTTTAGTAGCATTTGATGTTAACTCATCTACCATGATGTTAGCACCAAAACCCATTTAAGGTGAACATTATCATGTGCTGTATAAAGTTGACCAGGCATTCCTTCACCTCGTAAGGAAATTAAAGTACCACACAGGCAAAGGGTGACCACACAGTTCAATAGGTCAAAGGGCACATCTGATTCTGGAGTATGTACCCAATCAAAGCCTGTATGCATGGCCATATAATTCAAAGGCCGCTGGGCTGTTCCAGAAGGTTTAATGCTTAGAATGGCACGACACACGCTTATTTTCAATGATTTCCAATAAAAAAACGAGCGAGTGGGTCGGACGCTGTTTCGCGTTTTTTTTGGGAGGCTTAGTGTTCTTTCCTCTCTGTTACTCCCCCCTTTCTCCCTACTTCCCTTCTTACTAACCCCCGGGCCCTACAAAGGTCAAAGTTTCATAATGAAAGTATTAGAACTGTGCACTACTATGTGTTAAAAAACGTCACACTCGTCATAGCACCTGCGAAACATCTACGGCCAACACTATTTGGTGAAGCCATAGTGAAACACTGCAAAAACCTTGTGGCATAATCTTTTGTGGATGGGGTAACCTTTTAAACAAACCACATGCCTGACAAAGTTTTATGGTTGTCTTCTGATCATTTTATATTTGAGGGGTGCCTGGCGAAATCAATGAGGAAAGAAAGTGGCATTTCCATGCTGTAAGGTTGATGTAGTAATGGGTTGGGGGTTGGTAACATCTAAGCGTCCGACAGTGAGCGCGTTTGAATTCAAGATGGACGTCGGTACTCTAACCTTTTTTATCTCTAGTTGAATTCATTTTTGTACAGTGACCCGTATATATTGTGTAATGCTCACCATGGTAACAATGCCATATAGCGCTATTTTGATACCAAATTAGCAAGGTTGTAGACCTGTCTATTTAGTGTGTGATCTTACAGTCGTGTGATTTGCTTTTATGTTAATGTGATTAAGGATTGCATTTCTAGGTGTGGGTTTTTGGGGTAACATTTTGAACTGTATGTTTGCTTATTTGCGCTGCCTGTTGTTGTGATCTGATGGAAAGTGCCATAAGAATTGTGTTTATTTTATTAGGTGGTTTTTAAGTTTGAAGTAAATGTTTGAATATTTCCAGTGTCTCATTTCCCACTTTGACTAGTTAATGCCCAATTTCTCAATTTGTCCACTGTCTTATGTTTGGGTTGAGGGTTAGGTTGGGGGTGGAGTTTAAGGGGGTTATTGATTTGAGGTGGTGGTATTAGACACAATAGAATGGAACAAAATGGGAATAGATAGTGTGGCAACAGATTAAATTGGGAATAGATAATGTGAGAATAAACTGTATTTCTACACTCCGTCAAAATGTGTAAATGATTATCTTTATAACAAATAATAACTGGACTATTTTTAACAGTTAGAATTTATACTATGTAGCTTTGACAATTTTGTATCAGAAATTTAATACACCTTTCAAAATTCACCCTTGTAGAATTATTTTAACTAATATTAAGATGAAAGCTCAAGTTCTACCTCTAGATAATAAGGTTGGTATAAAGGAGTCTAACTTTAGACCTGGGTTTAAACCAGGGTTAGTCCTACAATAGTAGACTATTTTTCATTCAAAATGTGAAAGTTAAAGACACTATCAGTGATTTGCTAAATCAGCAAATCGAAAAAATCATCAAAAATCAGATTTTTGCATGTATGTAACGAGTACAGGTATCCTAACATACCCTGCAAATGATAAGACCAGAAGCAACCTAATAAGGACAGGATCGGAGATTTTAGTCATTATTGTCCGAACGGACACTTACTACAACACGTAATTGAATGGAGAATCGTATCTTGGAACACTGCCGTTTCTTCCTTTTCTGTCAATTCTACAGCTGGAAAAGGTAACTTATGAGAATTCTACAGACTTATCCTTCACTTTGAAGCTTTTCCTGCAAATTTCAAAAAATTTTCAAATCACTGATAGTGTCTTTAAATGTAACCGGTGAGAAAATTCCTCATGGATGGGCTGGAATGGCCCATCCATGAGGAATTTCCTCACCCATTACAGCACTTTTTTAGATTATGTTGGAAGGAAAAAGGTCCACTCATGTAGGACTAACCTTGGTTTAAACCTGGGACTAAAGTTAGACTCCATTTCAGAATACCAGCCTAAGTGTATCAAGTTATAGTGTGCATCTGTATGTTTTGTACTTAAGAAATAAAGGGGAAGATGATGTTTATGCAAGAATGTGTCCGAGGCAAGTAAAAACATGAATAATGGGCAAGGCAAAGCCGAGACCCACTACCAAAGACACATTATAAAGCATGAACATGGACATCGCACCCTTTATTTCTATTCTATTACCCAAATAAAATCATAATATTACTGGAAAAAACTGACAATTTGTTACTAAAAATGTAACAGTTCTTTACGTCTTTACAAGGGAGCGCGGCTGCCATGGAATCTCTTCCCGCTAAATGTTAGCGTGTGCGCCTATAATGGTGGTGACACGCTCCGAAAAGAATGATCGCTTTGCATCACACTTAAAGGGCATAATCGCGATCCATTATTGTAGAATCATGGGCAGTAAACTAACCAATCAAAGAGCGTGCTTTTGAATAATGGCAGTAGAGGTAATAGAATTCAGTTTTATGGCAATTGCCCAGTTTAATGATTTTAATATGATCCTCATTGGCTAATGTATACCTAAATACAATGTACGCGAGCATCCTTATACGCTGTCGTACATTCACAAGCACTTGCCAGTGATGCACATTACGCAAAGGTGAAATAAACGCAAGTGCTGCGCCCAATATTTAAGTGTAATGACCCGTTAGGATGCTTTTTGGGGTGGTCAAAACTTCAAAGGGAGCCTTACTTTTAAAGTTGGGTTTAAACCAGAGTTCATCCTTTATGAGTGGACCTTTCTTTCAACATACTCTGAAAGTGTAATAGGTGAGAAAATTCCTCGTAGATGGGCTGTCCGGCCCATCCATGAGGAATATTCTCACCCATTATTACATTCAACTTTCATAGTATGTTGAAAGGGAATAAAGGGCCACTCATGAAGAAGTAACCCTGTTTTAAACCTGGGTTTAAGGTTAGACTACCTTCAAAAATACCAACTGTAATGTATATTATTAGGAAAAATTGGAAAATATCATAAACACTACACATATACTTCTCCATACTTTCTATAGTTTGTAAATACCTCTGAATTGAATAATCCAAGTAATTATGTTGAAAAATAAGATTTTTTTAAACGAAATTAGTTGTTGTGATAACCAACCATTATGTCAATCTCATGTCTGGTTTTCTATTATACTGGTCGTGTAAAGTAATTTGTGTGTGTGCTTTTTTGTGGGGGGGGGCTGTCAATCTGGTCACCTGCTTTAAAAAAAAAACAAAATTTTTGTATTTTCTGTAAACAGAAAGAAATGATAATACAAAGGCCTATAGAGCACTGTGATGCAAACATTTGTTCATAACATCAATGTATACACCATTAGAATCGACTGATATTTTTATTCTAAACAAGCTTTCCCCCTTTTTGTGTCGTCTGCAAAGCAAGACAACAAGGCCATCTGTTGCAAAGTGTCAGTCTAAACAATTAAAATACTCTAGGTGGTGCTCCACAAAATCTGACCCTGAGAGCAAGATACTGCAAATAAAATGATCAACTTTCCCTCGATCACCAAAACCTTATGTCACACCAGCCATGTATTGGCTAGTAACATGACAGGCTGCCCTCTTGTGTTGAACACTGACCAATTTCAAACCTCCGTTTAGTGTATGTGTGTTGTGTGATGTGTATAAAAATGTTTCAGTTTAATGAAATACCTGTAATTTGTAATTATCATTTGAATTCTGCTCTTTGTATATGTGTTTGAAAGGAATTATGTGCACACTGCTAGAAATCACTGTAAATTTACATGACTGATGGTAAAATACTGTAATTTTGCAGACTTCGTTTATTTTCAATGTGAAATACATTTAATATTTACACAAAATATACACTGGGTAAAGATAAAATTTTACTTTGCAGTAAAAGATTTTACATTGTAAATTTGTGGCTTTCTACTGCAACTTGAATGTAGGCTTGAACAGCAAGTTAACTTCCATAATTTTAAATTTTTTCAAAACAGTCTAAAATCATACTGATAATCTTTTCAAATAATTAAAACATTTTGAACTGAAGGTAGCTTTGTAAATTTTTCAAGTGTACCTCCAGGTTTTAAAAAAAATGTCCATTTGATAGCAAAAGAAAATTTAATGACTGTGTAACATAACACATTTACTAATGGTGCATGTAAATTTATGAAGATTTCTATTAAACAGTGCCAGTATTGTAACATGTTTGAAATGTGTCCTCTGCTGTACTTGCTTGTCCAATAGCGTGAACATCAGTTCTTGAGTAAATAAAACTCAAAACTTTGTTTAAAAAATGGTAGCAAACCATATTTTCTTTCAATTTCCTCAATCTCTCTCTCCTCTCTGATTTGTATTTATTTTATCACTATGTTGTTGTGGGCCACCAGCTATAGTTGGCAGTACCACTTAGCAATCCGTTGTGCGTGTGTATGTGTGTGTATGTGTTGTTATATGGCCTCCATTTTTCTGATTAAACTTTTAAAAATATTATTTACTCAATTTTATTTGAGAAAAGATTTCTCACGGGAAAAGTATTTTGTTTACTATAAAAGAGAGAAAGGGGAATACCCCTAGTTTGTTTTTGCTAAGTGCACCTGTTTAGATTGCACAATAGGGGAAGTGGGGAATTTGCCCATCCATTAGGAATTCCCTCACCCATTTTACGCCCTTTTGTTAGATTTATGTTTGGGAAGGAAAAAGTCCCCTCATTAGGACTAACCTTGGTTTCAACCTGGGACTAAAGTTTAGACTCCATTTCAGATACCAGCCTGAGAGTTAATCAAGTTATAGTGTGCATCTGTATGTTTTGTTCTTAAGACTAAAGTGTGAAGATGATGTTTATTCAAGATGTGTCCGAGGCAAGTAACAACATTATATGAGGCAGCAAGCCGAGACCCCACTACCAAATACACATTATAACATACATGACATGCCCCCTTAATTCTATTCTATTCCCCAATAAAATCATAAGATTACTGGAAAAACTGACAATTGGTTACTAAAAATGTAACAGTTCTTTACGTCTTTACAAGGGAGCGCGGCTGCCATGGAATCTCTTCCCGCTAAATGTTAGCGTGTGCGCCTATAATGGTGGTGACACGCTCCGAAAAGAATGATCGCTTTGCATCACACTTAAAGGGCATAATCGCGATCCCTTATTGTAGAATCATGGCATAAACTAACCAATCAAAGAGCGTGCTTTTGATACTGGCATTAAGGTAATAGAAATTTCATTTTTGGGCATTGCCCATTTAATGTATGTTTTATATTATCGCTCATTGGCTCATGTATACCTAAATACATGTACGCAGCACCTTATAACGCTGTCGTAAGTCGCAAGCACTTGCCAGTGATCCACTTACCGCAAGGTGAAATAAACGCAAGTGCTTTGCGGCCCATATTTAAGGTGTAATGACCCGTTAGATGCTTTGTTGGGGTGGTCAACTCAAAGGGAGCCCTTACTTTAAGTTGGGTTTAACCAGAGTTCTCTTTATGAGTGGACCTTCTTTCATTCAACATACTCTGTGAAGTTAATAGTTAAAATTCCTCTGATGGCTGGTCCGGCCCATCCTGAGGAATATTCTCACCCATTATTACAATTTCAACTTTCATAGTAGGTGAAAGGGAAGAAAGGTGCCACTCATTAAGATTAACCCTGGTTTAACCTGGGTTTAAGGTTAGACTACCTTCAAAAATACCACTGTAATGTATATAGTTAGGAAAATTGGAAAATATCATAACACTACACATAGCTCTCCATACTTTCTATAGTTTGTAAATACCCTCTGATTGAATCATCCAAGTAATTTATGTTGAAAAATAAGATTTTTTTAAACGAAATTAGTTGTGTGATAACCCCCCATTATGTCAATCTCATGTCTGGTTTTCTATTATACTGGTCGTGTAAAGTATGTGGGTGCTTTTTTGTGGGGGGGGGCTGTCAATCTGGTCCCTGCTTTAAAAAAAAAACAAATTTTTGTATTTTCTGTAAACAAAAGTAATGCTACTAAAAGGCCTATCGAGCACTGTGATGCAAACATTTTGTTCAGAACATCAATGTAGCACCATAGATCGACTGATATTTTTTATTCTAAACACGCTTCTTCTCCCCTTTTTTGTCGTCTGCAAAGCAAGACAACAATGCCATCTGTTGCAAAGTGTCAGTCGACATTAAAAACTCTAGGTGGTGCTCCACAAAATCTTACCCTTAGGCAAGATACTGCAAATAAATGATCACTTTCCCTCATCACAAAACCTTATGTCACACCACCATGTATTGCTAGTAACCATGAACAGGCCGCCCTCTTGTGTTGAACACTGAACCATTTCAAACCTCCTTTTAGTGTATGTGTGTTTGTGATGTGTATAAAATGTTTCAGTTTAATGAAATACCTGTACTTTTGTAATATCCATTGAATCCTGCTCTTTGTATATGTGTTTTGAAAGGAATTATGGGCACACTGCTAGAATCACGGTAAATTTACATGACTTGATGGTAAAATACTGTAATGTTGCAGACTGCGTTGATTTTTACTGTGAAATACTTTAATATTTACACAAAATATACACTGGGTAAAGATAATTATACTTTTTCAGTTACTTTTGACATTGTTTTAAAAATTGTGGCTTTCTACTTTTCCTACTTGCACTTGAATGTAGGCTTTGAACGCAATTTTTAACCTTCCCATAATTTTAAATTTTTCAAACAGTCTAAATCATACTGATAATCTTTTCAAATAGTAACACATTTGAACTGAAGGTACTTTGTAATTTTCAAGTGATCCTCCAGGTTTGTAAAAAAATGTCCATTTGATAGCAAAAGAAAATTTAATGACTGTGTAAACATAACACATTGACTAATGTGCATGTAAATTTATGAAGATTTCTATTAAACAGTGCCAGTATTGTACATGGTTTGTGAAATGTGTCCTCTGCTGTACTTTGCTTGTCCAATAGCTTGAACTCAGTTCTTGCGGTAACATAATCAAACTTTGTTTAAAAATGGTAGCAAACCATATTGTCTTCAATTTCCTCTCTCTCTCTCCTCTCTGATTTGTATTTAATTTATCACTATTTTTGTTGTGGGCCACCAGCTATAGTTGGCAAGATAGCATACCACTTAGCAATCCGTTGTGCTGTGTATGTGTGTGATGTGTTGTTATTGGCCTCCATTTTTTCTGATTAAACTTTTAAAAATATATTTTACTCATTTTATTTGAGACAAATTTCTCACGGGAAAAGTATTTTGTTTACTATAAAAGAGAGAAAGGGTAATACCCCAGTTTGTTTTTTTGCTACGTGCACCTTTAATTTGCAACATGGGGAAGTGGGGGAAATTCCCCACAAATTTCTACACCTTTTTTTTTTGTTTAGAAATGGTTAACTTGTTTATGTTTTGAGATCCAGAACATTGTTAAGATCGGGAATTTCCTCCACAAAGTTTATTATGGGAAAGTGATGTGATTCAGTTATGTTTAGGCATGATTCTGTTGTATGTCTATTTGTTAGACTGGGATCTTGTGAGTCGTATATATTTGAGATTTGAGCTAATCTCGCCGTCAGCAGTTTGCAAATCAGCTATACAGTATGTATAGCTAGTTTTATCTACCATAATGGTAGATTTGAGCTCCACTCAGTGCCAGAATTTCTAATTCATGTGAGTCGAGTTGCTGTAATTATTCTACTGTCGTCTTGAAGCCGAAAGTGCTGGGAATCAAAGTAGATTCTCAACTTGTGGGAACAGATAGAAATGTGGGTGATATCTTGGACTAATATAATGTGGATTTAGTATCGCCGAGGTACGTAATTTAACCTTTCGTCTTGAAACTGCTGGACAGATTACCTTCAGCCTGAGAATATTCCCTTTGGAATATTTACCTGAGTAGTTTTATGCAACTTGTGCGCTGTATTTTGAGTCTTCGCTGTGAGACATTCATCGTTGAACTGCAACGCTTCTTGTTGACATTCTTGTTTCCAATTAAGTATAAATCATGAATTGGTGTTAATTTTACGATCATATGTAATGATTTTTTGGAGACATACCAAATTCGTGACCAATTACAACATCATTAAATTTTTTTGGTTATATAAAATTCAATCACTTGTGCACAAGGCTCTTTTATTTTGTGTTTAGGTATTTTCTGACCTTAGCCGCCCACGAGACGTCATCAACAGAATTGGGTGCTCGTCCGGAATTGAATTGAGATAAATATGAGCCGTAATTGTTCAGTAGTTACACCTTAAAAGTGTGGTGATAAAATTGTAAACTTGTGCACAATTTTGGCATACAAATTTTGTGTATATTACATTACTACCATTGTAAGTTTTGGTTCAAGTTATTATATGGTGTTTAGAGTACAATCACATGGAGTTTGATCCAGAGTTTTCATAGGGGCAACATACCTTGGGAGAATTTGAATGAGCTGAGAAAGCCTGAGTTAATGAAACGAGCCAAGCATTTAGGAATTGATGGCAAAACATGCTATGATACGCATTGATCAAAACTATTTGATTGAAGAATTTGTCAGGAAGATTTTTGGGATAGTTTCATATTTTGGAAAAGACAGGGAATGCACAGGACCAGGGCACAGTGATGCCCTCAAACTAAAGAGTCTTGAATGGCAATGGAAAGGAAAACTGCAAAACAAGATAAGGAAAAAGAAATGGAAATTGAATTAGAACAAGAAATTGCAAATGTCAACAAAAGGAGAAGGAATGGGAAATAAAAATGCAAAATGAATGAGACAAAGGAAGAGTGTATGGAATTGAAAAGACAAAGAATTGGAAAAGGAAAAGTTCAATATTGAACAAATGAAAATGGAAATCAGAATAAAAACAAAAGTAGCCTTGAAGCTCACTAAGAGTTAGAAAAATTGAACCACAGCTATCCTCATCAGACTCTGCCAAGCCCTCTGGTTGTGATGCTGCGAAAAACCTTCGCCTAGTTCCAAAATTTCAGGAACCGGAAGTAGACAAATACTTTTACACTTGAGAAATTGCCAATAGCTTGAAATGGCCCCAAGGAGTCTTGGACCTTGTTACTACAGTCAATTGTTCATCATTGTAAAGCCCGAGAAATATATTCGCCATGTCATTAGACAGATGTAGTGATATGAAACGAGGTTTTAAGCAGGCGTGCTCAAAGCATATGAAGGGGGCCAGAGGCATATAGACACAAAATTCAGTGCTTTGTCAGAAAAAGATGACCAGACCCGTGTTTAATTTGCCCGTGAAAAGGAACAAATGTTTTATCGCTGGCTTCTCTCAAAAGAAGTCTGGCAAATTTTGTCTACTTCGGGAGTTGATGTTAGTTGAGAAGTTCCACATTGTCTACATCCAGATATCAAACACATCTGGAGGAAAAACAAAATTGACAGTGTTGCGTGAATCAGAGCCGTAAAGGTGGCCGGACTATTATGCATTGACACCAAATTAAGTCATCGAGTAGGCTGCCAAGAATGTTACTAGTACAACAAGTACAACATAGTCGGGGTTCAACACAAAGCGTCTCATGGTAGCACTCAGGATGGGAAATCCCAGTCAGGTTTCCATTACAGGGGAGTAAAAAGAAAGTAAAACATGGTGGCTAATCAGAACATGGGATGGGACCCAAATCATCAAACAGTTCACATGCATCAGCTGTAATAACCCTGACATACAGGTCACGTTGTTTGATATACGTGGCTATCCACCCAAAATCGAGAAAGCCAAAAGTGAGTCACAACCAATTAGGTTGTGCAGTTTACTTTACCTTTGAGGTCAAAAGTTTCATTCTTCTGTTCAAAGACAAGAACATTCCACAAAAGGAATTGACACAGAACAAGTAAGGGATTACTTAAGAAGCCTTTTGTTTTGGAGGTATTTGTTACTTTCAGGTGATAGTTTATTTAGATCCAAAACCCATGAGAATCATGCGGGACACGTGTGTGCACAGTCTATTATATTGGAAGATGCAACTTCCATTTTGAATTTGGAGAGTTCCACAGGAACTAGTGCATTGAGTCAGGGGATAGGTATGGGATTGTATTAGTGTCCCCCTTCACAAAATTAATTTGAAGCAGACTTGGTTTGCTGGAACTGTCAAATTGGTGTTAGACAAGAACTCCCATAAAAAGGTGTAATGTTTTTTTCCCCACCCCCACCCAAACCCCACCCACCCACCCCCCCCCGGCCCATGCCCCCACCCCCCCCCCACCCAAAAAAAATCCCACCCCCCCCCCCCCCCCGCCACCCCCCCCCCCCACCCCCACACCCCCCCACCCCCCCCCCCCCCCCCCCCCCCCCCCCCCCCCCCCCCCACCCCCCACCACACCCCCCCCCCACCCCCCCCCCACCCCCCCCCCCCCCCCCCCACCCCCCACCCCCGCCCCCCCCCCCCCCACCCCTCGCACGCCCGGCCTACCCCCCCCACCCACCCCCCCCCCCTCCCACCCCCCCCCCCCCCCCACCCCCCCCCCCCCAACCCCACCCACCCCCCCCCCCCCCCCCCCCCCCCCCCCCACCCCCCCCCCCCCCACCGCCCCCCCCCCCACACCCCCCCCCCCCCCCCCCCCACCACCCCCCCCACCACCCCCCCCACCACCCCACCCCCCCCCCCCCCACCCACCCCCCCCCCCACCCCACTAACCCCCCCCCAACCCCCCCCCCCCCAAATATAAAAAAATTAACCCCCCCCCACCCCCCCCCCCACCCCCCCCCCCCCCACCCCACCCCCCCCCACCCCCCCCCCCCCCATATTTTTTACCCCCCCCCACCCCCCCCCCCCCCCCCCCACCCAAACACCCGCCCCCCCCCCCCCCCCATTTTGTTAGTAATGATTTTTCAGGTTTTAAAGTACTCCCGATTCCATATTTTCCCATGTTCCCTTTAAGTGGATGGTTGTGATTAGTAAACTGAATTTCCCATCATGTTGCATAACTATGGTTCAATGACCAAAAGCTCTCACATTAAAATATTTACGGTTATGAGTCAACATAACTTCATACAGATTATGCAGAAGCGTCGAGATACTTGTCCCAAATTTAGAGGAAGTTTTCTCTCAAAATTAGAGGGATTTGGAGTCATCTTACCTCTTCAGGGGAGACTAATTCCCTGTTGTGAAAATTCCAGCCCCTGAGCCACAAACAAATTGACAAGCTGTTAAAACCAATTAAATCGCAAATCCCGCTGAACATGATAGAGTTAGGGTGATGTGATAAAGAAGGTCATGGTGGGGGGACTGTAAAGTAGACCCTTTAATCCCTGACAATCGGTAACTGAGTAGTACAATGACCCAGAACTTAGGAAATTAGGTGAGAGGGCATTGTCGCAACGGAGCCTAGCAAATTCCTTAGTGTTTCTACAAACAATGTGCCTCATGAAAAATGCGACCACCCGATGCGACTTGTAGATGAAGAAGGAAGTTGTGCATCAAATTGTATGGCCAAAAGTTTACCCTAGGGAATGATAGCATAGCCCATGATAGTTCTATGGCAGGACACTTAGGTTTGAGAAAACCCATGACAGAATTAGGAGTCATTTTTGGTGGCCTACACTCAGAAAAGATGTGTCCTTGAGTATTGTAAGACTTGTCACACATGGCAAATGGTGGGCAAGCCCAATAAAAATTCCTACTGCTCTTTGCAACCAATACCAGCATTTGATGTGCCATTTAGTAGGGTCTTAATAGATTGTGTAAGGGCCACTTCCAAGACCAAGTCAGAAATCAGTATTTTCTACCATCATAATGTGCTTCCACAAGATTCCCTGAGGCTATACCCATGAGAAATATTAGGGCACAAATATAGTTAAAGCTCTACTAACAAAGTTTTTCACCCTAGCTGGCCTTCCAAAATCAATTAAGTCTGATCAAGGATCAATTCATGTCAGGTTTGTTCCAACACAGTCATGGACCATTTGGGAATTTCCCCATACGTTCTTCATCATACCACCCAGAATCCCAAGGGCCCTAGAAAGGTTACCCAACCATTTAAAACAATGATCAAACCTATTGTTGTGGATTGTAGGGATTGGGATGAGGGAGTTTTCATCTCCTGTTATTTTGCTACATACAAGGGAGGCTGTACAAGAGTCATTAGGATTTGTCCCTTTTTTGAGTTGGTGTTTTTTTTGGTCACAAAGTTAAGGGACCATTGAAACTACTGAAGGAACTGGTTGTGTGAAATCCTGCATTTGAATTTGTTAGACATGTGTCTCAATTCAACACAGGCTCCAAGGCCACGAATTGCCAACCAATCTCAAGCAGAGCCAGGCAAAAATGGAAAACATGGTATTACAAAGATCCAGAAAACATAGTAGTCAACCACGTGCAAGTTTGGCACTTTTTCCAATATGTACAGGGCATCCTTTGCAAGCCTAATATTCTGGACCAGTGAGATTGAGAGCAAAGTGGGAGACCTTGACTATGTGCTCAAAACACCAGGTATACGAGAGTCTACAATTATGTCACATTAATATGCCAAAGATAGAATGAAGAGATTGAAACGTAATCCTGCGTGTGTGGTGGCATCCAGAGTTAGTGATAGTGTACAAATGAGGACATCACAGAATGTACCTGACAAAACAGCACTGTAACCACACGAAAATGTTATGGTGCAAATTGCCAAATTCTGACATACTTGCCAATGGCTAGACAAAAACTAGTCATCTACCAGAAAGTCAACAGGTAATTGAAAGAGTTAATTCATGATGGGAAAAAACCTATTTCCTGATTACCTAGTGAGACACATGTCATAACCCCTGACATTGACGTAGGTGACCCTCCGAGCCTGTAAGCAACATCCTTAGAATAGGGTGAATCCCATCAAGTTGCAACATCTATCAAGAATGAGGGGAAATATCATGTTTAGACAGGGAATAGCTAGAGCAAAGCAATAGTGAATGGAGTTCCCCATGTATTCTGGTTCCTGGTTCCCAAACCTGATGGTTCATTTCGATTTGTCCCACAGATTTTCTGAAAAACCAACCTCTGTTCCAAACCTACTCATATCCCGATCCCATCGGATTGATATTGCATAGATAGAGTTGGAATGCCATATTTGTTAGCAAATTTGATTTGTTGAAGGGGTATTGGCAACTTCCCCTCACTGACCGTGCCAAAGAATTTCAGGTTTTGTACCCACCGATGGCCTCTACCAATACAAAAAATGGCATTTGGTCTCAAAATTCTGTCTGCCGTCAACATTTCAGAGATTTATTGCAACATAGTATTGCGAGACATGCAATTGTGAAGCCTATGTCGATGATCTCCTGTTACAGTGAACATGGAAGAACAAATATACCAGCTCCATCAATGTTTGTACGACAATTATCTCAGGCAGTTTGACTGTGAATCTTGTTAAAAGTTAATTTTCCATGCAATGTCACATACTGAGGGCATAAATTGGTCTGCCCAGCAAATTTGGCCAATCACTGCAAAAGTTGAAGCAATTTGAGAATTCCCCACACGCACCGAGCAAGAGAGAACTCCATGAGATTTCTTATGTATGGGCCCGGTATTACCTAAAATACTGTCCAAATTTCCATAAATTGCGTGTCCGCGGACCAACCTTTCTGAGAAACCGCAAATTTGTGTGGTTCCCGAGCAATGCCAAAGCGTTTGAGAAATCACATCTATTTTGATGAATGCTCCAGTTTTTTGGATTGTCGCCAGATTTTCAAAACACGTCAAGTTGGCGTGATGCAGTGATGTAGGTTGTGTGCGTTCGCATGCGCAGATGAAATGAGTAGATCATCCTCATGTGTTACTCTTAAGAGTTGACAAACATAGAAAAACTACTCAACAATGAGAAATGAATTTCTTGCATTGCTGTTGTCATTGCAATTTTTGAAGTGTCTTAAGTACAACGTTGCACCCAGGTTCTAGTGTACACGATCACACGTCCGTTGATTTTCATCCACAAGATGACAAACAGAAATCAAGACTTTCCAGTGGAGTTTACTCTAACCAGAATACAATCTGGACTAAGACATATCAAGGAAGAAGAAATTCTTGGCAGATGCCTTGTTCCAGACTTGCTAAATTTTGGTTCAAGAAATTTGGTATTTACAACTATGTAATATGAACTGAAGGCAGCAATGCAAGACATTATACAAAAATTGTAAAATTTGCACTGTGGTAAACTGTTGTACAATTAACCCCAACATGGTTAAAGTATAATCCAGATTTTTTGGAACATTTTCATTTCATCCAAATTTTCTTTTAAAGTGGAGGATGTTATATGGCCACCATTTTTCTGTTAAACTTTTAAAAATATTATTTTCTCAATTTTATTGAAAAAGATTTCCCTCACGGTAAAAGTATTTTGTTTACTAAAAAGAGAGAATGGGATACCCCTAGTTTGTTTTTTGCTAAGTGCACCTGTTTAATTGCCCAAGGGGAGTGGGGATTCCCAAGAATGCTACACTTAGCAACTTGAGTGTTAACATTTGTTTAGGTTTGGAGATCAAAACATTGTAGACCGGGATTTCCCCACAAAGTTATATTATGGAAAGTGATGTGATTCAGGTTATGTTATTCATGATGCTGTTGTAAATGTCTATTTTTAGACTGGTATCTTTGTGAAGTCAGTTATATATTTGTAGTTGAGCTAGTCTCGCTCGTCATCAGTTGCAATCAGCCTATACAGTATGGCCTAGTTTTTTTATCTACAATATGGTAAGATTTTGAGCTCCACTCAGTGCCAGGATTTATAATACCATGTGAGCAGAGTTTTTCTGTAATTATCTCTGTCGTCTTGACCGAAGTGCTGATCAAAGTAGATCCAAGTGTGGCCCGATAGAATCGTGGTGATTATCTGGACTCATATACTGGGGATTTATATCGCCGAGGGACCTATTTACCCTTGTCGTCTGAACTGCTGGACAATATACCTTCAGACTGAGAAGATCCCTTGAAAAATATATTACCTGAGGAGTGTTGTATGAACTTGGGCGCTGTCATTTTGGAGTCTTCGCTGTGGACTATCAACAGCGTTGAAATGCAACGCTTCTTGTGGACATTCTTGTTTACAATTAAGTTATAACATGAATTGGTGTAATTTTACTATATCTGTAATGATGTTTTGGACATACCAATCTTGAAAACCAATTACAATCATTCAAATCTGTTTTGTTAATAAATTTCAGATCACTTGTGCAACAAGGCTCGTTTATCTTGTGTTTAAAGGTATTTCTGACCTTAACGCCCACGAGACGTCATAACAGTGTGAATGTATGGATATATGTATGTGTGTGTCACTATTAAGTTTTTTTAAAAAAATCGAACCTCAATTGAAAGAGTTGAGTTCAATGGAACCAACTTCTTCACTAGGTGGCACCATGTGATCCTCATATGTGATGAGGTCAAAGTTCATGTGCTGAGTTCACATTGAAAAATGGGCTAAAAATTAAAATTACCCTAAATTGAAAACTTGAAGTTTGCGGTTCTCGCTTTTTTTTTTTCGCGCTCCTCTATATTCAAAGAATATAAGCTGTGGGGCCACCCCATGACCTTTGACCCTGCACCTGACCTTTGACCTCATCAACATATGAGGGATCGCATTGGTGCACCTATGACACAGTTTGGTTCCAATTGACCTTCAACTTTTCAATTGAGGCGATTAAAAAAAAAAACTAACAATTTAGTGACACACACATACAACAAACAACCCCTACAATCCCGTCACACATACATCCACACACCATAACAACCCACAACGGATGGCTAAGTGGTCCTGGCCAGCTGTAGCTGGCGTCCACATAAAGGTATGACTTGGGAACAGGTACTCTCCTTTATGAGGAAATTTAACCAAGGCGATCCCATGATGATATCGGCAGATTCAATTCATTGTAAATAGTCCCGTTCTCCAAAATCACACCTTTAATTCTCATTCTTGAACAGACTTATAATTCAAGAAAGAAAGGTTAGAAATCCAACCCCTGGAATGCCAAGACATACGCACCAAGACCCAAACGTTGCAGGCACTCATGAATGTAGCAAATGCTCTGACGTGAGCGCAATAATCTCCAAATAACATCATTACACAGCACCTAATATCCAGTCTAAATTGTGAATTGAACCCGGGCAGTTAGATTCCCATAGCTGTTTAAAAATTTTAAACAGGTTAGAAATTCTCAAAATTTGAGTGTGCGTGCAGAATAAAATGTGGTTGTATTGCTTTAAAATTTCCTTCAGTGGGTAAATCTTCAACCTATTCAGTTTCTGAAAAGTTGACACTGCATCTTTTCTGCATTTTCTAAATGAATAAATGCGATTATTATTTTTATTCTTTGACCACATAATCGGACAACCTATTTGGGACCACTGTACCTATTTTTGCATTTCTTAGAACTAAAAAAATCAGATATATTGTTAACTGTAATAATATTAATACCATTCGAGATGAAATATTAAGAATTGTAATAATCAAGATTTCTCTGCTTATTGCTATTAAGTGCATTTAAATCTGGTGAGGATTGTCCCAGACTTGGTTACTTTGTATGCCCCTTCCCAAGAGAAGATACCAGTAGCTTCCCACAATGCATTGCTTCCATTGGAAGTTTTTTTACAGATTGTCATGTGAATCGTTAGGGATGAAACATACTTAAAATGCAAGTTTGTGACCTGTACTGCCATGCATTGGAAGCAATGCATTGTGGGAAGCTACTGAAATCTTCTCTTCCCCTTTCCTGCCAAAATTGAATCTTTTAATTTATTTGATAAAAAGTTGACTTGGGTCAGTGATATGAGAAGCTATGAGACTAAATGCAGCAGTAGGCACAAACATAAAATGTCCTGATATAATTTTTCCTAGGTCTATAGACTAATCCTAAAGTGCACCCCACATTTCTGAAATGAACTCTGAATCACTCACACCGACAACCCTGTTAAAATGTCTCTTAACAAAAATGTTTTTAAATTAAACTGTCGCGGAACTCACCACGTGCAAATAAATAACACTTAAAAGTTTTAACTGTTGTGATTCCCAGCTGCAGTTCAACAACATTTTAATAGATATTTTTTAACGTGTCTTACACAGCAAAATCCCCTTAGGAGGCGAATGAAAAATAAAAAACCCTGTTTTTTTACAAATTACGGGCCCGACCGACCTGATTTTTTTAAGTTTTGCAGAATTTTTTTTTTTGTTTTAGTTTTTTCCAAAAAATCAGTAAAATCAGCTGTTTTTAGCCCATTGATCAATTTTGCATTTTTTTTTTCGAAATTTGTAAAAAAAATTCATTTTTTCTCTTGATTTTCGATATTTGGCTATTTTAGCCAATTGAGCTCCATAAAATAAAAAAAAGAAAAGTTTTCTATTTTTTTAAACCGACCGACCCTACTCAAAGGTCGCTCACGGCCGTAACAGGGTTTTCTTTTTTGCGTCGCCTTAGGGACGCAACCATTTGACTTCAAGGGGGGGTTTGAAGTTTTCTAAAAAAAAAAAAAATTCAACCACCATATGAGCAAAAAAAAAAACTTTCCCCACGTTCCATTAAAAAAAAAAAAAACAACTTTACCCGCACCTTTAACGAAAAACACGTCCCTCAACGTAAGCGAAAAAAAGAAAAAAAATCCAGGCCTATGCCTTGGGGGAAGAAAAAAAACTTGCCTCCAAGCCACGAAAAAAAAAATAAAACTTGCCCAGCGGCCAAACTCCAAACCCCCCCCCCCCCTTGAGTCTTATGGTGCGTGGCCCCCCCTAAACTTGCACAGCATCAAATGACAATATTTCCGCACATCATCAAATTACCAACCTCTTATCATTCCATAAGGGAGAGAGTGGCACGCTGGTTAGGATATCCTGTGGTGTGTCAGGAGTCCCCCCTGGTTCAAGTCCCTGCAGGCCCACTTGCCAGGATTTATCGATTATAAATTTCTATGCTTTAATAAGTACTGATTCAAAAACCTTGAATTTGGCAAATGACCATGAAAATCCCCAGTCTTTGGGTGGGACATAAAGCCTTGTCCCATTTACATTGAGAAGCATGCCTGTATAATGTCTCACTGCCCCCCCGTTTTGATAAGAGGATAAACCCCTGGTTTCCCTAAGCAGGCCCTACACGGGTGTGTGGTCGCACCCCCCTCCAAATTCCGCAAAGGTCCACTGTTTTGCTGCTTGTTTTTAAAACGGTCCAAAATCCTAATAATGTGTTTGAGGCAGAAAGTCCACTTTTTGGTGAGAGATGTTCAAAAAGGACATTTTTTTTTGGGGGGGGAGGTGTTACCAAAACAAAATAACACCCACTTTTTCCAAAAAAGGGCCCTTTTTTTGTTTCGAAATATCCTGCACCCCCCAAAATATAGCTTTTGTATGGCCCTGGCCCTAAGCCCTCCTGGAATCCTAGGCATCATTGGAAAGCAGTTTCTAAACACTGAATGGTTTTTCCAGGCTACATAAGAATCAATAAATGACCACATCATTCTTACTCTGCGTATCATCATAATGACCACAGTTGTTAAAAGTTATCATATCACAAACCCACTGTGGCTATCTGGATGACAAAAACATCATCATAATCAATTCCCCAGCTTCTTCTGCAAACAAAGTGTTTATGAGAATGGCATGCCACAAAATATTTATGAAGATTCACTCCTTCACTGTGTAATTCAAAAACGCATCCCATTTAACCGAGTCATCATAGTGCCCTAGTTTTTGGATTGGCCGCTTTACCAGTAGTGTGGCATGTTCAATAAACATTCTGACCTAAGTATTATTTCAGCTGTGTGGCTACACAAGCTACATAACTTCTAATATAAATCATAACTGGTCTACGTAAATTCTACAGCAGATTTAAGAGTTGAAATGTCTTACTTTGAGCTTCTCTTAAAGGTGCAATGAGAGATTTTGAGGGCCCCCAGATGTGTGTCATAATAGTAATTTCATACACAGTAGATTAGACACTCAATAGATTTCTTACCTTGTATTTGGCTTCAGGAATGTCTTAAAAGAGAGAAAAAAAGGTAATTTTGATTTGCTCATATTTCAATATAAAACAGACTGATTTTCGTATTTGCTCCTATACGAAATTTGAAATTTCACAA
Source organism: Ophioderma brevispina (assembly GCA_023653785.1). Classification (NCBI taxonomy): domain Eukaryota; kingdom Metazoa; phylum Echinodermata; class Ophiuroidea; order Amphilepidida; family Ophiodermatidae; genus Ophioderma; species Ophioderma brevispina. The sequence continues at coordinate 56,028 of JAMKCH010006138.1, forward strand.
TTTTGGTACCAAAGAAACCTTTCTCAGCTTAATCCTTTCAGGTGGGATATTTTTATTGGAAAGCTTTACATCAGGGCAAAAATCAGTACTTTTGATTTTTTAGGGACACCTGATATGTGAAATCTCTCGTTGTACCACCTTTAAAAGGGGTAGTATTGAAGTCGCCAATTCCCCGTTTGCACTTCTTCTGCATTTCTTTAGCCCCCCTATTTTTTGATTATGCTCAGACTCCTGAATTTTTGCCCTCTCAAAATTTTTACTCATAGCCAAAATTTGGGAAATACTGTTGTTTCTTCAGCTCCATCTCAAATTTCCCAAAAATTTCCGTTCGAACACCAAAAAATGGTGAAAATTCATTCTGAACCCATAAAATGGTGAAAGTTCCAATAACCCACTTCCATCCCCCCCTCCAAAACAATCGAAAGCCCCAACTTAGGACCCATTATGGTTACCTAGTTTTTGATCAGTTTGTACCATCTTGCATAACTGATAGACTGAATCACTTTTCTATACATTTCATGTTAAACCCACCTGCCTCTTTACCTCAAAATATATTTATGTTCCTTCCGTATACATCTTTACTCTTTTCGCAAATGTTATATGAAATGTTTTGAATGATGTAGCTTGGACAAATAAGCAATTTTGATTTCATATTGAAATTTTACCTAAAACAGTTGTACTCTAATGCGGCACACAAGTGTTAGCATACTGAATGAAGCACAGAGGGTCTTTCATTGCATCAGAAATTCGAACATAAAGTAGTGGCTAGTTTCCACCAAGTCAAGTCCATTGATTGGTTGTTTATAATGTCCAGTATGTGCTGACTACAACCTCATCCGCTGTGTCACAGTTCAGTGACTTATAGGCAGTAGTGTATTAAGAAAGTGAACTTTGATCTCTGAAGATGAGTGGTGATATCCCGAGTCGATGGTTATGCCTAGAACTGTTTTGGACCCCAGATTTTTTACCAGAAAGTGGTCACAATAATGGTGTCTGAAGAAGCTACTATTTTCCTCAAATTAATTTACATTAAAAAACTTAAAAAAAAAAAAAAAAAAAATTCTTTTAATATTTTTGGCCTTAGGTTAGGGTATTTGTTGCATTAGGCCATAATAAAATGTTTGTTTTCCAGTAGGATTTTAAAAGGGTACATATGACGCCCCCCCTCTTCCCACCCAAAGACAAAAAATGCAGTTACTTAATTTATAAATTGAATACAATATAACTTTGGTAGTGTCGTATGTGCGTAAATGTTTGTGATGCGTGTCTGTGTGTGTCTGTGGTAAAATGTTACCCAATGCTTGCTGTTTCCCACACACAAGCACACTTTTCAGCACTTTGGAATGCCCTACAGTTACCGCCTCATGGCGGGGTCCAAGGTCATTTAGGGGTCAATTAGAGGTCAAGGCCCAAAATGGTGAGAATTATAAAATTGCTTGGTGTGTCCACTATGTCGACCAATTTTCATGCACAGTTTACAGACAATGTTCCTTTGGCTAGTAATGTCAACATGGTTGGTGACGCTCATGTGACCTTTTGGGCTAAAAATGGTCAGAATTATACAATTGCTTTGGTGTACCACATATGTCAGCGGTTTCATTACACTTGGATTCAATATGTCCCTTGGGTATTACTTCTATGTGGGTGACCTCATGTGACCATTTTCCCATTTCACAACCGCGACGACAATTGGCCCATGCTGTTCTGTAAATGGTGTATTGTTGAAATATGGTATGAAACACTACAGATTGGTATTGTGGGTCAATTTCATTCAACCATCTCCTTTAACATCCCACTTAGTCATTAATTATCCTATTTCCCGAACCATATGAAAGGTTTGCAAACCATCCTCAAACCATCTGTCCAAGCAGCGTTTGCATTAGGCTGTAGGGTGGGTTATATGCTTACTAACAATTTGTGTGAATGGACTATGCCATGTGAGACGAGAGTGCTATAGCAGCAGTGCATTGGGTCTTGTTAGAAAGGAGTTATTTGGGGTACTATTTTAAAAGAGGGTAATCATGAAAATAGTAAATGTCGTTTAGTAGGTCACATTCCTTGTGTTTCAATGAGTGGTTCCATAAAGTTGATTGGAAACCTTTTGACATTTTGGTCCAAATACAATGATGTCATGCATGAATTTGCACAATTTCACGTCAGCGAGTTTAACAAGGTGGGAGTTATTTTGTATAACTGCAGATGTTGCCTGTTCATAAGTCTTTAATGACTGTACTCTACCCTTTTGTGTGATTTTGGGGCCCTGTACCATATGGTCCTGTACCAGATGTTCTTGAGCATAATATCTGCTCTAGAACCTATTTGAATTCTCCTGGAGCATAGTTGAATGCACATGCTCCAGGACATTATGGAATATGCTCCTGAGCAGTGGATAATATTCTGCATAAATATCTGGAGAATATTTTAATCATATATGCTTTAGGAGCATATATGCTCTAGGACAATGCACAAGCTCCAGAGCATATTTGCCATATGCTCCTGGAGCATTTCAAATTTTACTTAGAATCTTTTCCAGAGTATTTATGCTTCAGGACCATAGTCCAGGTCCATGCATATTATCTGGCCAAAATCGCACAAAGTACAATAATAAAACTTATGGTTGCCAACGGATTGCCAAGGTTCTACTCTAAAGGGATTTAGCAGTAGAATCCCAAGTTTGTGCATTTGTTGCATACAAAATAAGGCAACAAAATCAGAAAAACATGATGCAGGTTTCAATCAAGAAAAAACAAGGTGAAAGAAATTAAGTTATTAAAGTCAAAACAAAATCCACCCAAATGGTAAGGGCCAAAAACGCTTTTTGAAAAAGCACGAGCCTGATAACTTGGCCAATGATTTAATCAATCTATTGTAGATTCCACAGTCTTATAGAGCGGGAGCAAGGACGTGTGTCAAACAATCATCGTTCAATGTCCCACTACATCCACTTTGACACTTTTGTAGTTAGTATGGCCCCTCTACATCCATGCTAGGTAGTTAGTGGTGCCAATTGTGGCGTCAACTTTTTCACACAATAGGGGCCATTTAAGTTTCACAGGGGCAAACGTTTAAATTACTCCAATCGTGTTTGAAATGGCTGCATATTTGTCCCGTCAGTCTAAGGATTACAACAATTTAGGTTTGTACCATCCTATGACCATGGTTTAGAGTTATTGGGTAAAAATGGGCAAAAGTGCAAAGTGTCAAGTTCCATTTGGTAGCGGGTCCAAATCAGAAGTTGTTCCAATTTAGTTAAAAAGGAAACAAATTGTTCATCTAGCTTAATGTGTCACAATAAGGAATAGTTTGTAGCATCGGCAATGCTATTATCATGCTTATGGTGACAAAATAGGGCATGGGCAACATAATCCAATTGGCATTGACCTTTTTTTACTTATCCGGTAAGTAAACATTTAACATAATCAAAACCATCCTTTTTGGGAGTCCCCATTCCTCAGGCAAAATTTGCAAGCTTTTAAAATACATCATAATACTTTCAATGTTGACCCCTGTACATTGAGTTGACCTTTTTGCACTTTAGCCATTTTACCCCAAACCTCTAAAGCAATGTTCATAGATGGTAAAAACTATACTTTTTGGAATCCTTGTGACAGACGACATATGACATACATTTCAACATGATTGAGTAATTTAAAAGTTTGACCCCTTGCAAACTTAAATTGGTCCCTAGTGAAAAATGACACCACACTTTGACACCACTACTACCTGTCTGATGTAGAGGGTCCATACCATCTACTACAAGATGTCAAACCTTAGATGTTATCGGCAAGAACGAACTCCCTAAATACGTACCTCGATATTCTGCTCCTGCTCTATTAGTGCATCATTAGTTTTCAGAAGCAGGATATTCGACATAGAGGGGATGTTCCAATCCCCAAAGTTATTTTGAATCACCGTGTATAGAATAGTGTATCACCATTCTCTTCTACGACAGAGTATACAGCTACAGCCCGCTGGCAAAGACAAAGGTTAAGACTTTCTCAAGGCTGAACCCAATCAAACGTAAATGGATTCGCGGGAACATTTAAGTACGTAAAGAGATGTCCGGTCATGGAATCCCCCCCAACACCAGTAAACCTGGATGGTGTTAGGCCAATTTAATATTTTTTGAACGGGATGTTATTAGTGCTAATTTGTGTACATAACGGGAAGGCATAGGCCATACAGTATAGGGCTATTTAGAAAGTCTCCAGAAATTCGGAACGGACTTTGCCATTCCCAGCAAAATGGCCGCTAATCCGAAGGTGAAAGACCTCTATAGGTCAATATCCGATCAATTGACTCTCACGCAACATTAGTTACTTGCTTTAATTACGTTGTCGTCTATGGCACGGACTATGGCTCCAACGGAATATATATCTCCTTTTACAACGGCAAACGTAACCTGTATAAAATGCAACTCTCATTTGGAGAACGATAACATTTGTGACATACCGGTTGAGCAGATTGTAATTGCCTCCACATCCATTGAAGATTAATGACTACTGTCATTTTTCAAGTACCATATTGGGATAACATTTAGGCCATGAAAGATAATGAAATTTTTTTTTTTTTTTTTTTTTTTAATTTTTTAGGTTTTTTCTTTTTTTAAAATTTTGAATTTGGAAGTTAAAATGACATACTTAAAATCCGAGAAAATCCGGGTTGCAGAATGTTCTAATAGCAAAATTCAAAGTGCCGCCATGTCAATGACTTGTCATACCTCAAGATCCGAGGGTCGTCGAGCATGTAATGTTGTTGTGTCTCTACCCAGGTTTTGGGGGTCTCAAACTCATAATAACACAATAGCAATTAAGATGAGTGGTTTAGGCCTGATTTGCATAATCCAATATGGCTGCCAGTTTGTTGACTTTCTTGAAATGAGATATGCTGACATTTGTTTCTGGTGTCCATGCTACGGTTTCAAAGAACATGAATATTAAGTTGCCATTTAAAAACACGAGACTCCAACGGATGAAACTATCTATTTATATATTTGTGAATTAAAACTTCTTGATCAATTTCAAATACAAACGAAACATCTTCAGACTCTCACATAAAAATGACACAAGCGAAGGAAAAAATCCTTTTGTTTATTTTACACGCTTATTGGTAGCTCCGTGCTTCATTTGCCAAAGTAGAAGAATCATAAATGTTTTCAGAACGCTCGGAATATGAATGTTCTCCTTCCACTTTCTCTACGATCCAGGCAAAGCTTTTTTCATGTTGTTAGTATTTCCTGAATGCCTGCTGGCACTGCTATTATTCCAGACACGTCTAGTAACAGCTTAGTCCATGCAATATTCCGTTTATCTGCTTTGATCAACTTTAAACTGATCCCAAAATCTTTATTGGGTTGATTTTTTGGTGATTTATCAGGCCATTCCGTCCATTCTATCCCTTCGAGGGTGTCAGGCTACGCTGTCCCATTTTCTGGATAGTTTTGATGGAAGCATGACTTTCCATCTTTAATGATGTGATACAGAAGGTAGACGAATTTTTTTTATTATGAGTTAAAGCCATAGATAGGTGTTTTCAAGAGATTCATTTTTTCCAACTCGGTCAATACACTATCATGATAAGACTGAATTTCAGCAAGAGTTTTTTGACAGAAAAGGACAATTTGCTATTAAGCCATGCCACATAGTGAAACAATTTTTGCTACTTACAATGAAACTGTCAAATGAACTCAGATTTTCCAAAATGATATTTAAAAGTTGACATTTTTGTGTCAATTGTTGAACATTTGAAAGTTTTTTTTTCATTACGTAGTAGACCATATATCTCCAATAATTGACCACCAGAGGTAATTTGTTTTAGTGAATATTTTTTTGAAAGAGGGTATAAAAGAAATATCCTACATGTTTGCCCTTATGTCATTATTCTTCATGAAACCATACCCTCCAACCGTTACAGACACCCCAACATTGTGACAGACTATCGTATGGGTGCAAAAGGGAACAGAGATAGTACCAAGCTAAGAAACCTTTAAAACGTGTTTTTGCTTAATATATCACACTTAATGACCAACCATATGCCACAGATTTACGCATCTGGTCGGCAAACTATTTCTGCACTTTTTAATTTTGAAATTAATAATCATCTTTAGATTTATATTAAAAATTCTAAGGGGGGGGTGGGGGGGGTGGGGGGGGGTGGGGGGGGGGGGGGGGGGGGGGGGGGGGGGGGGGGGGGGGGGGGGGGGGAGGGGGGGGGGGGGGGGGGGGGGGGGGGGGGGGGGGGGGGGGGGGGGGGGGGGTGGGGGGGGGGGGGGGGGGGGGGGGGGGGGGGGGGATTGATGAATTGGGGCATGTTGCACTCCTCGAGTTTTCTTCCTGGTGCAAAAATGTGATGCGTCGCATGAATTTAGGTATTTTTATATGCCTTGCGCCATTTTGTTGAAACAAATCGACCACCCTTACCCGGGGAAGCAGAGCAAGCCGCCAAAGTTGAGGGATTGGGAAGCCTCCTTACTGTAAATTGGTACCCATATTGCATCTTTAAAAAGTTTTTCATGTTATATCAAACTTCATTTTTATTTGTTATGTTACTTTAGGTTTTATCCTTTTGATCCCAAAATCCAATTTTCCAAACCTTTTACACCAACTGATTTCCACCAAGATTTTAGCAAGGGTGCCATGCATTATATGATGTCATATAAGTAAATGCTGAGAATTTTGGGTACTGTATTTTGGTGTCGCTGTATAGAGAAGAACCACAGCTATCCATTGATGCACAAAATCAGTTCAAAGGGGTCCTCTATGGAAAATATTGGGGTAACCGTTACAATCAACCCCACTGGTTAACATGTTACAAAAATAACCTATTAGACTAAGGTTAAGCAATACCGTAATTATTGAAAAGTGCATATGTAGATTAGAATTCAGGTCCATGGCTGATTGCTAATAGTCTCGTCCCCAACCCCCAGATTTTACTCGAAGTGGTCAAAAGTTTGGTCTATTAGAAAGCTACTATTTTTCTCATTTACGCCTGTGAAATCTAAGGGCTAAGGATATTTGGTTGGATGTTATGACGAATATTGATTTTCACAGTACTCTATGGATTACAAAATCACATTTTCATCTATCACATCAAAATGGTTGAAACTTGGTGCAAACTTTACAGATGGGGTTTGGGTTGAGGCCCTTCTGTCAGATGAAACTTTAATCTTAATGGGTCAGCCCTTTAATATTAACGGTATCACATGTGGCCAATCCTCACAGCCGGAACTTGCTCTGAAGCAGAGATGTTTCTCATGGTTAAGACTGGCAAATGATATGGACAATACTTGTTTCAGTTTGGTTTTTTTCTTACCAATAGGGTGCCATAATATTGCAGTTAAAATTGCCACAATATCAGAACGTACATTATTGTCAGAATTATTACCTTGGCTTTTCTTGTCTTGTCATTTTGTATTTAGGTTGTAAAGGGAAGATTTTCTCTCATTCACATTATACAATTCACATTGCAATAATTTGTCACCGAATTATGTTATAGACACAATATTATACTTCCTTGTGATTCAGATTTCGAGATGTGGGACAAATCTATCAAAATGGCGGCCATTTTGGGATTTATGCAAATTAAGCCTGACAAACGTCCTATGCTGTTAGTACTGTCATAATTGTGTTCACAGACCTTGGGTATAGATACCGAAATTTTTCTGCAACTATCCAGAACTCAAGATATTACAAAAACTATCAACTGGTGGCCATTTTGAATTTATGCCAATTAGGCATATTTCTGCAAACTCGGATTTTCTCGGACTTTTAGTATATCATTTTGGGTACATTAAGCAAATGCATTATGCAAAAAAACCTTTGATAGCAATTTGTTCCAGGTCAAACCTCAATTTTCTTGGACTAATTCTTTTTGTCTTCATGGCCTTCATCTGAAGATGCAGATGTGGCAGGAGATATCGTCCACTTAGAGCCACAACTGGCTATGTCCAAAAATGACATTTTGAGATAGACGATTTTAAAGTTTGATTTTAGCTAAAAAATAAGAAAATCAAGTATATAGAAGCAGTATTTTGAAAATCTTGAATAAGTAGTAATCTTCCAGGTTCATGTTACTTATTCTTATATAGGCCTTACACTCGTTGATGCCCTGGGATGGACGAAAAATGTCAAAATGGACATGGCCAGTTCTGGCTCTAAGGGGACGATATAGTCCTCCGGACTCACAGTCCACCCACAACGGTGAAGAATGGGGCACGCGATTCATTTTACTCTTCACGCAACATTAGTTTTACGCTTTATTCCGTTGTCGTCTATGGAGCCCGGACCATGGCTCCCGGAGGACCACATCTCCTTTCATTCATTAAAAAAACAACTTTGCCTCCTCTCAAAGGAGATCTGGACCTGCACGTATTTATGAATCTACTATAGAGTAGATTCACAGTTTCAGTGCATCATTCGCTTCGGGTTGTGACAATTAGCGACCCTGGATTAAGCAGTTTATTCCGTACAAGTCTGATGAATTCATCAGGGTCACTAGTGACCCAGGGTCGCTAATTGTCACAACCCATTCGCTTCAGTAAGCCAGAGTATTCGACATAGAGGGGATTAGGGGAATATTCCAATTCCAAAAGTTATTTTGAATCAGCCGCGGTTAACCGTTTATGAGAATAGTGTATAATGCAGCGGGTAATCTTGGTATTCGGTGTTGAGCGGTATGTATTGTATTGATCACTAAAGCCCATTCTAAATTCTGAAATAATTACGTTCATTATATACCAACAGTGACACCACAGATTTTAAGCTATTTTACATCATTGAATGACCTGAATACCCTACCTGACCACTTAAATGACCTCTGATCTCCACATAAACCATTTGTTTCAAATACCTATAAAGTATATAGGCGAAACAATTGCAAACCTAACCCATCACGAACGGCACCAAAACGCTAGACAACGTTTTAACCAAAGGGTATACTAATCTTTGACACACATACACGAATCATGTGTCGTAAGGTCTCTCCGATTACCTAGAAAGAATTGCTGCAGTGTATTTGGTAACAATAAGGGGGCAATCAATATTTGCTGCATGGCGGTCATTTGAAATTGTCACTTTGAGCCCAGGCAGACTGGACATCTATAAATATCTTGTGTCCCAGACCTTAATAGTGATTATTTGTAGACTATTTGTGTTGCTAAGTAGCATTTCATCATCACCGGAAACGTCTGGCAGCATCTTCATCATTTAAATGCTAGTGTCACGTGCATCTTCAATCAAGTGTACAAGTGAATCCGACTTCTTTGAATTGCATGAATATTGTAGAGTACTTTTTACTTGCATATATATACGAAAGATCTGTGAGGAAGTGATATGAATGCAATGCATGCCAAAGTGCCTTCCTCCTTCAAGAGGATGACTAACATCTGTAAGTGCTATATAATTTGGCACGTGTTTTTTTTTTAATTTTAGTTAATCTCAATTCAAGCAAAGTATCCAATTTGCTATGCTTCAGCATTTAAAGGTTAAGGCGAGTGGGCGATGACTGATTCGTATTTGGTCCATTATATTCTATGAAAATCAAGAAGACTTCAAGAATTCAAAACCTTTATTGTATGTAGAAATGTATTCTTTTTAGAGAAAAGAACACAAGTTTTGCATTATTGAATGGGAACTTTGTGAAGTAATGTGATATCTCATTATGATATAGGCCTACTATTAATTATGAGATTGGCTTATTATCCTCTAGCACATCACATGTAGATAATCTAGAATTGAAAAATTCACAAGTCAATTTGCTACATTGATAAAAATAACAATCCAAATTAAGAAACACAATAACTTTAATCTCCATGTGGGAAGGCAATAAGATAAGTTTATTCCTTCAAAAACTAGTCCAAAATATTATGCACAAATATACTCAGTAAAATAAAATCACCCACTATAGCGACACAAGTAACACAAAGACAATTAAAAGAAATTTCTTGAAAAACCATAGATAAATCAGATTATAATCAATAATCAAGGCACACTTTTTACATGAGTATACAATTATATATATACAAGATTTAACAAAATATTTATGCTCCAGATTTTCATGATTAGCTCAACAATTTATGAAATTTCAACATGCATCTTGACCTAATTTGTAATCAGCATGATTTTCTGTTTTCCTCTATCCATCAGTCATACTTGTTTCTTCTTTGATGTTTCAATCATATACAGAGTGTCCATGCTACATGCATTGATTTCATTCACTAACAATAACAAATCTTGAGATAGAATCGACTAATCGCCGATCTGGACCTGCACACATTTTATCAATCTACTATACCCGATTCGCGCTAATATAGGAGCTGGGGAAAGTTTTGGGTCATATCCATATGTGAAATAGAGAAGAAGCATTTTAATCTATCCAAGAAGTCGCTTCGCTGCCTAACAATAGAAAGTGACTTGAAAGGAAAAGGGCCAAGTACAAAATTTAGTTTCGTTTACTGTACTTTTCTGAATTGAACTTTGTACAGTTTTAATACAATCGATTTATAAATCATTCACATCACTTCACTACATAACATCAATGAGTGGGTATTGACTATTGTATTAGTCGTATTAGTTTAGGTAACGTATGAAAGTAATGATGAGGCCCCTTATCACCAGCGTGGACAGCGCAAAAAACCATTATTACCATAATCAGAATTCAATAGCGCACCTGCCTTATACAGGTAGTATTTCACATTTTAACGTACGTTACTTTTACCAGTGACCCTCTATGTTTTAACCAATGCACATCCTATTGACCGTAGAGCACATAGTATTAGGAACGCAGGAGTGCTGCAAAGTTTAATGGCTGTGCGCCCCTCACAAACAGCTCTCACCCGTAAAAAAGTACAGGTTGTCCCTATATCAGCGCGAATCGAGTATATAAGACAACTTGTGCTAACAACACTGCCAACAAAGCCCAAGCAGGAGGTTAAGCGCCGGTGTGGCAGGAGATATAGTCCTCCGGGCTCACAGTCCGGGAACAATGGTGAACAATAGGGCAATCGATTCAGTTGACTCTTCACGCAACATTAGTTTCACGCTTTATTCCGTTGTCGTCTATGGAGCCCAGACTATGATACCTGCCGGACTATGATTACTTTCACACCGGTCATTTACACAAAATGTGTTCCTATTGAAATGTGGCTATAATAAACGACATAGAGCTTCTGTTAAACAGGTGTCTCTGGGATGCTATTGTGTTGGGTATATACCAATGTCTGCCGGTGTGGCAGGAGATATAGTCCTCCGGTCACATCCTATTGACCGTAGAGCACATAGTATTAGGAACGCAGGAGTGCTGCAAAGTTTAATGGCTGTGCGCCCCTCACAAACAGCTCTCACCCGTAAAAAAGTACAGGTTGTCCCTATATCAGCGCGAATCGAGTATATAAGACAACTTGTGCTAACAACACTGCCAACAAAGCCCAAGCAGGAGGTTAAGCGCCGGTGTGGCAGGAGATATAGTCCTCCGGGCTCACAGTCCGGGAACAATGGTGAACAATAGGGCAATCGATTCAGTTGACTCTTCACGCAACATTAGTTTCACGCTTTATTCCGTTGTCGTCTATGGAGCCCGGACTATGATACCTGCCGGACTATGATTACTTTCACACCGGTTTCTTCACTCATCTAATTATACAGTTACTGTTTTGTAGCCATTCCATTGTATAGGGTCCTTTCACGGAAGGCCAATTATATTGAATGGATTTTGTTGCCGTCGCAGATCATCCAAGTATGGGAGAGACAGACTTGCATCTGTTTCACCTGAAATGTCAGCTATTTCTGTAAGTGACTCCCCTTAATGCGGGTTTAAATACCGCGGGACTATATAGCTGATACACTCGGAAGCGCAAAAGATTAGTACTGTTACCTCACGAAAAAAACAACCCAGGCCGCTCTCCTCCGCCCGTTTTCAGCAAGTCGACATTTGTGTCACAAGTGATGATATAAAAAGCCTTATTTTGCTTTCTGGATTTTTTTCCACTTTCCAGTAAAATATCCTCTTACAAGGATTTCTATTCAATTGACCGAAATCCGTGGTCAAACTGGACTATATTTGAACTAATGTTTGAATAAAAAATCTCGTAAGATCATTATTTACTAAGGCATTTTTAAGAGTACAGAGGGGTTAGTGCCAGTTTTCAGGTCCTTCCAGATTTTCAATTTGTTTTTACTTGGCGCTTATACTAAACACATAGGAACATATTTTGTAGCTTCATTACTGGGCATATCATTCTGTCTCTATCCTCTATTTCTAAAGATTTATAGTTCCATTGATATTTTCAAATGAGCTGTTTTGAAAGAACTTTATATATGATTGTTATAAACTCATTTATGAACCTCATAATTGGCTAATTATCACAGTAATTATGGGCGAAACAGCTGTATAGGTGTGACACTCTGTTGCAACTTGCATATCATTCCCAACACAAACACAATTTGCAAATTAATTAAGGTGTCCAAAACAATGCAGGGAAAAATGAAAAACAAATAAATTTAGTTGATAGTCACGCCTTGAAAATAGAAATCAACTGAAAATAATGTCCCCCCTTGTGTTGTAGTACTAATACTTCAACTTCTTTTCCAGGGCATGCTAAAAGATTTTAAAAGAAAACAGAGGGGTTTTATTTTCCCGCTGAAAGTATTTTGGAAGAGGATTGGAGATGACCTGCGAAGGGTTGATGTTAGGATGGATGGATGTTCAAAGAGTGTTAACATTGGTGTCTGTTTTTCACATCGTATGTCGTATCAGTGATTTCAGTTTTTCCAGAAAATTGGCCTAATTCAGGCTTTCCATAACCAGATTATCAATTTCAGCAGTTTAATTTATTTTCGCCGTTTGGAGGCATAGCCGAAATGCACAAGTTTTTTCAAGCCGTTCTAGTCTTTACTCTTCAGGCTCCCTTGCTTACCCCGGTCTATAATTTGAATAACTTTCAAAGAGACTTGAAATGAATGACTCTTTGTAACTACCCTCAACATGTGTGGTCAAAGGTCTCAGGGCTCATTGGGGTCGCACCCCATAATTCCGGGTCACTCTTTTGCGTCAAAGGTCAACATTAAACATTTGTAATGGTTAGGATTAAAAAGAATACTGTAAGTTGATTTTTCATACAGCAGGCCCTCTATATGTGGTTTGGTTTTGCCGAATTAGTAAGACAAAGATACGTATATTTGGACTCTTCATGAAGATCAAAGCAACTATTTTTTTTTTTTTTTTTTTTTACAATTTGGTGTTTTTTAGTTTTTGTGTTTTTTTAATATGATTTTAATATTTCCATGTTTAATATTTCAATTCTGATAATGGAACACTCAAACAGACTTCAAACGTAATGCTATTCTCATTATGGTATACTATTAATTATGAGATTAGCTTATTTCCATTCAACGATATGCCAAACTTCTGTTTCTTCTCAAAAAGAATACTTTTCTACATACAAACTGTACCATAAAGGTTTTGCTTCTTGAAAAATCTTCGTTAGTTAAATATTGAAATTCCATCACATCAAGTCTGAATTTTTAAAAATTCATAGAATATACTGGATCGAGTACCAATCAGTCACCGCCCACTCGCCTTAACCTTTAAATGCTGAAGCCATAGCAATTGGATACTTTTCTTGAATATTCAGATACTAAAATGTTAACGAACACGTGCCCCAATTATATAGCACTTACGACTTCGCACATCCTCTCGAAGGAGAAAGGCACTTTAGCATGCATTCCTACCACGTCCTCACCAGTCTTTCTTCGTACTGCTACAATATTCATCAATTCAAAGAGTCGGAATTCACTTGTACACTTGGATTGAAGATGCAACGTGACACCAGCATTTAAAATATGAAGATGCTTCCAGACGTTTCCGTATGATGAAACTTGATGAAATGGTACTAGCAACACAAATACTCACTATTAAGGTCTGTGGACACGAGTATTCTATGTTAGTCATGCAGAATGGCGCAGATCCCAAACCTCGTAGTGCATTTTGGGTGAAAGTACCAAATTTGGCACGGATGTAGCTCTTGATATGCTGAATAAATCTGGTCTAGGAGCCAAATTAATTTCCTTCCAAGATGGCCGCCAAATCAATGGCGCCACTGATTAACATGTCATGTTTTTAAGTGGTCTTTTCATGTTTTTATATGATCCATTACTCAATTTGATGTGTTTCGTGCCAATTTAAACAGAACTACCTCCTGATTTGTCCACTCCACTGTAATTCCAATTGTTTAACACATAGCAAAATTGTATCCAAAATGGTGGCAATTATGAGCATATCATTTGAATTAATTCAAGAAATGAATTGGTTTTTCTTGATCTTGTTATGATTCCCTAAGTTATTATTGTGCATTAAAGATAAATTCACACCCCTTAAAAGACAACCAAATAAGACTGAAATCCAAAATGGCGGCGAAAATCCAAAATGGCGGCTATTGTTTACGTAAGCTTACCTTTGATTATCAATAAATTAATGTTTTCTTAATCCTTGATATACTCCCTTAAGGAAGGAATTCACATCAACTTAGAGCCTGTACATGTAACATCCAGTGGTGGGAGAATTTTGGATCAAACAATTTGACGCAAAAAATACAGGACACAGACAATGTTACACAAGGAAAAGCTTGATTTCCCCGTGCTCTAAGCAGCCTAGTGATTTGTTTAAACTACTTGCAGGGGTAACGAATCTATTACGGTGGGCCTTCTACTGAAAGTCAAAATGATGGCCAAATTGCCACCACCCAAAGTAGAAGCAGAAGTACTTTGGTAGCCTTAATGTGTAGCAAAGGTCTAACTAAATACTTCCATGAAAATTCCTTGCCATCGGGTGCACATATCGACATTTAAGTGCTCTATCTGTGAAAACAGACACCGTTGTAGAATCAACCTCAATATCTACTGACACAATCAAAGTCCTCACCATTGAACTCGGCTCTGTCATAGTTCTATCAGTCTAAAACCTACATCAGTAGATTTCAGCACCCTCAATTCAATTTCGGGCACTTCCACTAAACCTCATTTCTTAATTGG